>CM051258.1:81445466-81462966 GCA_027921565.1 Artemia sinica | reverse complement strand
AAAATTGAACATTTACTGTTATTTACTTTCATATTTGAACTGGAAGCTTTTGTCTTCACGTTATCAATTAAAATTAAATAAAAAAAAAATTTTTGAACTGAAAGTAAGGGGCGACATTAAAAATTAAAACGAACAGAAATTATTCCGTATATGAAAGGGGCTGTCCCCTCCTCAACGCCTCGCTCTTTACGCTAAAGTTTTTTATTGTTTAAAAAAATAGAGTTGTGAGAAAGTCAAACTTTAGCGTAAAGAGCAAGGCGTTGAGGAGGGGACAGCCCCTTTCATATACGGGATAATTTCTGTTCGTTTTAAGTTTTAATGTCGCCCCTTACTTTCAGTTAAAAAAACTTGTTTTTTTTATTTAATTTTTGAACGTTTTTGAATAAATGCAGGTTTTGATCCTGGCTCACAGTACATGAATAATTAAAACAAAATTTTCATATTAATTTACTTTTATTTGGTTAAATGGCTTTCTCGAAACATGTTTCATTTTATTTACGAACGTTTTTATTAGTAATAAATATACGTAACTTACGAATTAACTTACGTAAGTAGAGTGCTAACTTATACTTTGCTTGAAGCTATAGGAATTCCCATGCTATTTGCTTTAAGCAATAGGAAAAATATTTCCAGAGCATGCACTTATGGATTTGCTTGCCCTATGTTCCTTGGCGTCTTTCCAGAGCATGTACTTATGGATTCTAGTCGACTATGTTCCTTCCTATGCTATTCTTAGGGCTTATGTTCCTTCCTATGCTATTCTAAGGGCTTATGTTCCCTCTCATGCTATTCTAGTAGCGCTATGTTCCTTCCTATGCTATTATAAGGACTTATGTTCCTTCCTATGCTATTATAAGGGCTTATGTTCCTTCCTATGCTATTATAAGGGCTTATGTTCCCTCTCATGCTATTCTAGGAGCTTATGTTCCTTCCTATGCTATTATAAGGACTTATGTTCCCTCCCATGCTATTCTAGGAGCTTATGTTCCTTCCTATGCTATTATAAGGACTTATGTTCCCTCCCATGCTATTCTAAGGGTTTATGTTCCCTCCCATGCTATTATAAGGGCTTATGTTCCCTCTCATGTTGTTCTAAGGGTTTATATTCCCTCCCATGCTATTTTAAGGGCTTATGTTCCCTCCCATGCTATTCTAAGGGTTTATGTTCCCTTCCATGCTATTCTATAGCGCTATGTTCCTTTCATTGTTATTCTATGGGACCTCTACACGTGATTAAACACGTTATGAAACTACGTGCTATTTGCTTATGCCCCGTTGGTACCATTCCAAACGAGCGGGGATTCCCCACCTGTTCCTAAACATTGCAAAAAAAAAGATAGCAGTATGAACGGGGATTCCCCACATAAGTTTGTTTCAACTCTAAGTTTTTCAACGAGAGTGTTTTTCGAGCCGACATCTGTTTTTTAGGGGGCCAATCAGAGACAACGGAGGTATTTACTCCTCTCTCTCTCTCTCTCAATTTGTTGTTGTTGGTAGCTCAGTTTCATTGTGGCAGTGAGAGTGTCAACAAATGAAAAAATGTTCCATACATGTCCGCTATGTATGTACACACTGGGCAGCTTGTCATCATGTGAGAATCGCACAATGATTGATGAGTATGATGAAAAGTGTAGATTATGCAACCCGTGCAAATTGCATAAAGGATATGCTATACAAATTAAAGGTTGTAATTCTTGTCTCGAAGAGGTGTGTGACTCTCATCCTAGAGGGCACCTATGCTCCAATTGCCATTATGATAAATGTAATCAGTGGGAGAATACATATCCCGGTATGATTGGAAAGAATCCTAAGCGTGATTTTAGTTTATTGTTAAGAGATTGGTATCGTCGTGGTTTTAGATTGTTCTGGGAGGAGGAACCGGGTCAAGGATTCAACTGTTGGAACAACAAAAGAATTTGGTTTCTACGTCATCGTTGTGAAGACAATGACTACTATGATTATAAGCCCACTGATTTTTATTTGGCTGTGACGGAATGTGATTCGCCGCTTGAGGACACTATTTGTGACATTACTTCAAATAAAAAATTGAAACATGTGAATTCTATAGAATGAATGAGAATAGTATCATTGATTATACAAAGAGATATGACAAGAGTGAAGTTACACTCTATTGTAGAAAATGTGACCCTGACATTGCAGTACATCAGGATCAGTACATTGTGAATTCGGATAATCTACCTGCACTAGTTGTTGTCGACAAATACCTAGTAGAAGATGAAATCTAAAGAGTAGAAAAGTCGTTTTATCATGTATATAAATTATTATCATTTATTAATAAACAATTTCACATACATTTTTAGAACATTTTATTCGTAGGGCACTAAAATCAATATTAAATACACTTGTAAGTATATTTTCCACTAGAAAGTCGTTCAATCGAGGTAAGTCAACGTAGATGTCGAGAAACTGCTTGTAGGTGTAGCCACGACATCTGAACATGAAAAAGAGTAGTGCATGAAAGCCACATGTCTTAGTCGTTAAATCCTGTACTCTTCGTTGATTTTGAATAATGGTTTTCCCACTGCTTTCAATAAAGTTGCTGATGTATGGAGTGTAGAATTTATACGATAGGCCAAGAGGATCAAAAAATTCAATATTCTTCGCTGTTTGAAAGATGCATAGCCAATGGCCGGTCTTCAAAGTCGATGGACTGCTATTAACAATGATTAGGGTATTGTTAACACTTGGAATTTTTTCAATGAAGTCCGAAGGTATGCAATAGGACTTGTACTGGGACATGTATGGATCCATACTAAATACGTTGATTATTTGGTTTGTGTTCATGGTGCTAGGTCTAGTAGAACACTGCCGTCGGGTGTGATTTCCCAATAGGTTTCAAATTGACTCAATGATATTAGCGTTAGCGTGATACTCTCAGTCAAAGCATCGGCAAATGTACACTCTAAACGTACATTTCCTGTTCGTACTATGCTCATATCCTGAGTCCCCGACAAGTCCAAAACAATTACCCCATGATTTTTTGAAAACATTGAATCAGTTATTCCATTTTCAAATAGTTGAGAGTCATGATCTAGGGATTGCATGGTCAACTCGTACAGAGTTCTATAGGATTTTTTGTCAAAAGATAGAGTGTACAGTGGAATACCATTCACTTTGCACACAAGGCTAGATAGACCGAAAAAATTAAAATCATGGGGGGATTCAGTCCAGGATCCAACGGCACTGCCACTCTTCACAAAGGCCAAAGCCAATTTTGATGGGATTTCTCCATTGATAAATGATGAATCGGTATAGCTACGAGAGCCGGTGGCAATGTGACGTTGATTGGTGATCGTATGGGGGACAAGAAGCTTAATGTTGTTGCCATTGGCTCTTAGCTTTTCCACTGCCAATGCAACAGAGCTCATAACCTGTTGTTTTCGGACGTGGAGAATTGCCGATGTGATAAAGACATTTGCATCGGGTGCTGCAGGAAGTGTGTTTCTCAAAATGAAATTCGATGGGGCCAGCTGTAACTTTATGTCAATCTTGACATTGGGGGGTAGCCATTGGGATATATTGAATATCTCATGATTTAATTTTCCAACCAGATGATACTCCTGGCTCAATGCAGTAGTCAACACACCGTCAGTATCAACATCTGATCGATATTTATAGCCCAATGATTGTCCTCTCAACTCCTTGTATGCCTTTGGTGTCATCATCATAAATTGTATGTAGCTTCCATAGTTGGTTAAATTATTGCTAGTGCTCACCAATGTTCCATTAATAAATACATTAATTTGTTTGAATAGGTTGTGTAGAATACAGTTTTCGTAGGAGAGACCATCGCCAGAATTTGGAGTTGTATTATCTGACTTTTTCTTCACCGTAACATTTAAATCAATAAATGTTGATGACAAATCAATGAAATAGTCTTCATTGGAAAATATTTGAAAGTGTATATTTTCCGAGAGGGTTTTTTGGGGATGAAATTGTTCATAGTAGCCATACTTGACACTGACATCAACATTTTCAGCATTGAATAGATTCAATGAGGAACTAATTGATGGATGTGCTTCCTTTTGGGGGAGATAAGTCATCTTAAGAGAAGAAATCCTTCTTTGATCTAACAATCTTTTTCTTCTTCTTCTTCTTCTGCTTATTGGTCTTCCTTGTTTTATTCCTCAAAGTCCTTGTTGATGTCCTTCGCTTCCCGCCTGGGTGGAGACTGATGAGTGAATGAGGCGCACGCATCCTTTTCAATCCCTCCCCATTTTGCCGAGATTTTAATTGCTCACCAACGGCTCTTGCTGAAGATCTAATATTATACTTAACACTCTTCTTGAAATTCTTGCCCGACCCCCAGTCCTGTAGTGTTGAGGCAGCAAAATTTGATGCAGCAGGCACAAGATATTTTCTGGCAAGGGGTAGTGCAGAACGAAATAGCCTAGCAAACCAGCTACCAAAACCATAGCCAGACATCGTAGTACGACCCTTGTAGTAGTCCAATCCATTGCATATTTGATGTGGACTCAAAGCACCAACATAGCAATCGATATCGGGCAGACAAATGGAATTCTTCTATTGTTCATTTTAGGTGATTGACCTGTCGCCGACAATGGGTCGAAAATGACATGTAATCCCTCCTAAGCCTTTTGTTATTTATAGAGGATCACCCAATTTACTTCTTAGTGTTAACTGACAGAGTTTCAAATACGAAATGTTTACAGGAACATACTGAAGATGCTTTATATTATAGTGATGAACAAGTTCATGAGTTGTTTTTCGTTCAAGAACACGTAGGAGGGGGACATTGGAATTACCGACTCTCGATGTTTCCATAAAGGATGCATAGAGAAATATGCAAGAGTCCGAGGCGAAACCAGGTGGATAATCAGCAAAAATAACTTGATCCATCCCGTAAACGGCGCCAGCATTTTTCCCATTGATCATATTCTGTTTAAAGCCAAGAACGTCTCTCAGATTATCATTGAGAATAATTATTTCAGTTTCAATAGGTGAGGTAATGTAAATTCTATCGTGTTCCAATGAATAATTAAAATGGAATTTACCATTCCTACGATATGAGATTTTTCTATTGATTGTACGACACAAATCTGTCATATTATCGTATTCAATATATTTTAATTTGGCATGTGGATATTCGCTAGATTTAAGTGCTTCAACCCATTCATAGTAGAAAAAGAGTGTCCAATCGAATGGTATATAACTTTTACATCATACACACGATCCTTTCTCAGGATGTCATAAGTATTTTTGAGAACACAGTTGACAAGAGCCACTTCATACGCACCGTCAAATTTGATGGCGGGGGAGAGTTTTGTCCAAAAATCACTTGTCTTATTTAAGTCGTTGTAGAGAGGATCGGAAACATTGGACATAAATGTTACATAGAAATCATTGGGCATTGTCAATATCTTCAACACCGATCCAAGAATCAAAATCGGAGTTGTATTCTAGCCATCGAACAAGTAACTGTTTCCTACCCCTGCGAGTACGAGTCTTTAATATCTTTTCAATTTGATAGATTTCACTATTATTTTTAACTTTTTGTAGTTGATAGTCATAAAAGCCGCCGAGAATCTCTTCATCTTTGGTATCGCGCAAACGATAAGTTATGGGTTTAGTGTCTAGGATTTTTGCCACTTTAAAAAGTTCGGTGGACCACAAGTAATTCCCCTTTTCAAAAACATTAGTTGTTCTATTAATTCGAACAGTATCACAAACATTGAATTTATTTTTCTTTTTGACAATCATTTCATTGGAATACTGTTTAAGAAAGGTGTCAATTGTATCATGATCAGAATGATGAACTTCCGTTGGGGTTGAATTGGACAATGATCGATGAGGTCGTTGATTATAAATCAACATGATTTTATCTAAATCATGAATAAAAGCCGGTGTATTTTTCAATGTACAATATCTTTAAATTAAAAGTCGAATAGTTCCTATCAATCGTTCGGCCAATGCAGCCTTTATAGGACTATGACTATGATAGAGCAGTGTACTATATTTCACTAGTTATTTTGCAACATGGGGATTAACAAATTCACTACCACGATCCGTTTGAATTTTTTTATATGAGTCCTGTTCGAGAATACTTTCAATGGCCTGAGCAACTTCAACCCCTCTCTTCGAGCGCAATGGAATTGCATATGCTTAGTGACTAAAAACACTGATTGCAAGTAGAATGTACTTGTACGGTGTATTGTGACGTCTTTGAATCTCATCTAGAGTTAGGAGATCTGCTTGCATTATATGCAATGGGAGAAAGGCTTTAGTTTTTCGATATAGATTAGCACGAAGCCTTTGATTTCTATGCAGAGTGTAACTTGATTCATTTTGTAGATAGTCTTGTACACTTTTAGTGTGAACACCAGTGACCTTGGAAAGAGTGGTGGGGTAACTTAAACTCCCCACCTCACCGATATTTTCATAAACACCTTTCAGAACTTCAACCATTTTGAACGTAAACACGTTGTGTAACGTCCGCTACCCTTTTGTATACTAGTTGCGGTTGGTGACATGATACGTTTTCGCTTTTTCCTTGTTACCATTGTCAAGTTTTTTCCACTAGGTGTGCTAGTATTTTCCAAGATTGATTTAAAATCTTCTACTTCTTCTTCTTCTTCGTCTTCATATTTTAATGATGTTGTTGTTGTTGTTGTTGATGCATGTTAATTTAATTTTTTTTAGAATTTGTCTATTGCTAATAAGGCTTTTGGGAAAGTTTAATGTATTTAGAAAGTTGTATAGATGAGCGTCAAATGATAATGGTCTTTTACGATTTGTAACCATATCATAGATTAAATCAAGTAGATTATAGCTCTTGCCCTGAATTATAATCCCTTTCCCATTGCTCTCACCTTGAATATGATCTTGACCACTTTCTATGAGATAGGTTAGGAGTCGTTTACTTTGTTCGCGATATGAGTGGGGCATTAGATTTCCAATTTTCAATACAATTGAATCCAATTCATCCTTCTTTAATTGTGTTCCAGCAGCAGACTCTTGAGGAGATGATTCTTTTTTGTGATCAATAACAGCAGTGGCCTTCACACGATAGGGCTTATGTTTGTCCACTCGGCGAAGTGAATCTTGAAGTAAAAGCAGTTTTTTATCATCCTCAATATTCTCATTGTCAATGAATTTACTCAGATTGTTCTCAAAGTGTTCCACGGGTGAGAGACCGAGTTCTATTGGAGTCAATTTATAGGGTTTTGCCATTCTCACTAGAGAAAACTGTTTACAAGTCCTGCAATTATCGGTAGTAAAAGTGTGAAAAAGCTACCGCCCGCCTGAAGAAGTCGTTTCCTTTTGAAATTCTTTCCTTTTTTTTAGAGGCCAATGTACGTTCAATCGAACGATGTTGCTTTGCCTGTTGCTTAACTACTTCTGGCAGTTGAACATTGCCCTCGGGCAAATTTAAAAAAAGTTCAGATATTAGATTAATGAAATCATTGTCAATACCATGTTTGAGTATGGCTTTCCTAAGCGAGGGTTTTGAAGTGCTTAGAACTGAAAACAGATGTCTATTTTCATGTAGTTTCTTCAGTGTCATAATAGCAACTAATAGGTCTTTTTAGTGTTCACGGGGAGATATACTGTAATTTCATTGTCGAAAATACCTGTGACTACAAGCAGATCCTCGGGTGTATTTTGATTAAGATACAATAGGATATAGCCGTAGGGTTTATTAGTTGCCTGATTGTATGCTGAGAGCAGAAATTTAGGGGCGCCTGGATAGATTTGTTTATTTAGAGTTATTAGGGAGCTGGAATCACGAACAACTCTGTAGATGATATAGTAGGTGCAGTTCAATGCAAGTGTTCGCATACATTTGCTCTGATGAAAGAGATTGTGTAGAACTAGAGTAACGGAAATCTGTTTATGATGAGAGTGAACGGTGAATAATTGCAGCATTTCCTGGGACCATTGTTCAATAGATTCAGCCAGATCGTCAATAATCAGCCAAGAGTGTGCTTCAATAATGTTGAATACATCAAGTCCCTGTATGAATTGTATATGCACCAATCTCGTCGTGGCAATTGCTTTTATTTTATCGTATGACTCCTGCCAAATACTGTAACAATAGTAGATTTTTTTTGGCTTTTCCAGAAACATTTTATCACAATTTTTAACTATTTTAGTTAAGAGTGTTGTTTTGCCCGACATTGACGGCCCACACAGAAACGATCTGAATGGTGTTTTAAATTGATACATGTTCCCTTCAATAGTTCACCTGGACAACTAACTGTAGACCATAGTTGTCTAATGACTAAATAATTTCCCGACTACTACTACTACTCCATTCAAGAACAAAATCAATAAAGAATCATATTTCTTGTATTATAAAAAACAGCACTTTACAGAAAACAAAGAAAAAAAAATACACCTTTTAAAATTATTTATAAAAAAAATGCACTAGAAAAAGCACTTAAAATAATATCACTTTTTTTTTAATGAAACATGTATATTTACAAAAGCACAAAAATCTGCTCTAAGTAAAAAAAGATAACTTTGGTAGTGGCGGTTCGCCTCCCGCTGGCGGCCAGCCCCCCCACCCCCCCCCCCAGGGCCGCGAGTCCCCCCCCCCAACGCAGCGAGGCCCCCCAAAGGTTTCGGGAAAAAGTTATTGGACTTTATTCAAACCGAGACTTTCCCTATGGATAATACATTCGGCCCGGTCTGAAGTTAAATAGTGACCAAGGGGGAGGGTAGTCACACCGTCTTGACAAACATAGACCTTGTCGGAAATGGTACTCATGGCAATTTTTTCTATATTTACAGTAAAGTTCCTGTAGTTGAGGGAACGAATTGCCAGCAATTTGGCTCGTGGAATTGTATTTTGAACCATACAATTCCTATAGATGTCCATGTCGAAATTCTTATCCACATAGCGCGTGGGTACTCCTTTGCAACATTTCTTGATTTCCTCGTCGTGTGTCTGTATAAAGTACACCTTCGGACTTACAAACATACCACTGGAAATCATATCGCTTCCCGTTTCTGATTTAAAACATAAAAGCTGATTTGGCGCCCGACGTTTCACTAACTCTGGGTAAAGCCCACTCCAATTGGTGAAGTCCATCCGTGAGCTGATAATTTCACCGTGCGCCAAATCATCAATTAGATTTGGGGTTTTTACTTTTAACAGTAGGGAATCTGTCCCCGTAGCAGACCTCTACTTGCCCCTTCTCCGGCCACTGTACCCTAGCCACATTGTAGTAGAATTCCAACATGAGCTTTTTAGAGATCTCCAAGATCACACTGCCTGCAGCAATATTTTTATTCAGGACAATGCTTATTTTTTTCCTATTCAATAGTACCATGTCCGGGCCAATGATTGTGAAGGAAGTGTAATTTGGATCGGCAATAATTCGAGCACATTGTTTGGGATCGGTCACGACGTCACAACGATTCCTATTGCAAAAACTCTCACACATATTACCGAAAGCCGAATTCAAAATGAGCTTATAAATATCTTTTTCGGCTATCGTTTGTGCTTCAGAACGTTTCTTGACAAAAGTGTCAACAAACATTTTTAGATAGAGTTTTTGGCTAAACTGGAGCGCTCTATGAACCTTTGTGACGTTGAAACCGTTGTTGCACATCCATTTTAAAGTCACATGATGCACAACAATATTTTTTTTCGGCAGAAGGTCAGCAATAAGTTTTGTTTTGAAGGTGACCAATGCAATCCGTCCACCTCGACTAAACGCCTATTGCGAGGGCTCAAAGAGTACCTAGTCACAGGTCTATTGATGCACGGAAAAACAAAATCCTTTACTGAATCGGGAAGCTCAACTGGTATCTCCCCATCAATTTCAAAAAACCATCCAACCGGTCAATTCTCCTTAACACTGTCAATGTTGGGGAAATGGGGAGCTTGAGGGTCATTGAGCCATTTATAGTCACCGCAAGGTAGCGCATAATGGGACATGGCCGAGGGGTAGAGAGAATTCATATCAAGGAAAACTGCATCCGATTTTGTTCCTGTCTTCTCTCCAGTTGGATCAGTTTCCAAGATACGATCCCCGTGAAAAAAAATATCCACCCCTCATTGACCTTTCGATGAACAGATGCTGATCAATGTCAGTGATTAGCCCAATTTTTTCCCCACTAATTTTTAGGATGAGGTCCATCACCAAATGAGGAGATGAAAAATAATACCCCAAATCAAGATTAAATTCCCCATAGATTTTGTCCGTATTGTTACACATAATGTCTAACAAAAATAAACATATCACTCGACAAATACAGCTTGCAGTAGTCAAACCCGTTTTTACACCCTCCCTCTGCCCACACTTTTTTAGAAAAACTGTATTCATCGGGGGTGCACCTACGATCGTGTAGACTGTCGTAAAACGAATCGATCGAGGGAATAGTTTCCTCGGCGAATCTCGACATGGAAAAATAATAATCATAAGGATATATACCCTTGACCGTCAACACATCATATAAATCATTTGGAAATTGTTGCTTGAGAAGGGGGAAAGCGTTGCAGCCGTCATCGTTTTTCTGCACTTGAATTAATTCGCTCAATGATTTAGGGAAAAAACTGTAGGAATCTAAAAAGCGAATTTTATTCGTGTACTCAACGTCGTCTACAAAACAAATTTCCACATAAATTCCAAAACAAGCAACTTTTCCGATGATTTAGGAATGATTTTGTAGGAAAAGCTGTCTATCACCCATGCATCATCCACTGTTCCATTTCTTTAAAGATGTGCCATTGCTGGTAGCAAATACTTCAGATCGTAGTTAGAATTATGTATAAAAACCGGAAGAAAGAGTTGCTGTTTAATTTTTAAATTACATGAATTGTGAGCCCACCCCCGAAAGTTACTTTTCCCCGTTGAATTGGGGTCAATAAGGTGATTGTGATCCTGGACAGCGTCTTTTGGGGCAAGAACATCCCTACAAACCCAACAAATTGTCCCCTTTTCTAGTGCCAGTTGCTCCTTATCTGATAATGACGTTGGGTAGTTGGTGTGACGCAATCGTGAAATTGCGCTGTTTGCTGTTCTTATTAAAGGTACCAATAACTTCTCCATGCTACCCTCCTCATCCATAGCCAAAAAAACCTATTCCAGCTGTATTTTATTATTAGAATCACGACGGGCATGCGCATAGGAACACGCAACTAGTTTTTGTTCCTTGACTATATTTGGCCTTGATGGGTATGATACCTCCACCAGTCTTGATTCACAATCCAAAGATACTTTATCAACTTGTAGCAGGGAATTTTGGAAATTTTAAAATTGTAAAGTAACTTTGCCTTCTGCCGGCATTTCAATTCTTTGATTGCCATGAATTTTGCAATATCTCATGTGATCCGAGAATGTTCGCTCAGATGTGAATGGGGAAAGGCACATGGGGCAATAGAGACGTTCCCCTTTCTTCAAACCTTGGATAAGAGTCGACTTATTGCTGTAACGGGGAAAAAATGACCATAGGAATTTACATGTTTGGGGGGCTCATAAATAACCCAAACCCAATTTTTAACATTCTCTACCATCGGTGTCCTAACTGAATACAAAACTCCTTTTTTATTTGCTTTCTCCCCCCCCCCCATTTACAAATTCCGTGTCATACTGGAGAACAACCACCCCCAACCCAAGACTTTCATTTGCTTTTTCAAATATGGTTATTTCTCTCAATGACACCGGATACTTCCCCTCTAAACAGTCAAAATTTTCTTTAGGGAAATTTTATCCACCATTAGAGATCAACTAACGCCCCTCTCACGCCCACCATTTCCCCAAACACATCCAATCAAAACTTTGAGATAGCCCTTTTGTTCAATGTAGTTGAAAGTTCTGAAAATTAGGTCTTTGAGGATGACAACCCCCCTCATAGCCCTCAGGGCAAGGGTTATAATTTATGTCCTGGGGGTATATAAGGTCTTTATAGAAAGTGTCGTCGTAGCAACTCAAAAAGGGCTCATTCGATTGGAAATCGAAAGGGCTAGTGCCCTTCTTTATAGAAGTGATTGGAAGGCTTGACATTTTTATAGTAAGGATTGTCGTGGGTACAGTGTATTATTTTTTTTTGTTTGTTTAGACCAGGGCACTTCGTATCAAAGGAGTTGTCATAGTAACTTTGAAAAGGGCTCAATCTTTTGAAAATAGAAAGGGCTAATACCCTTTTTAGTAGTCGAAAGTAATTTGAGGGCAACTAGTCCCCATTCCATGCCCTCCCTTCCATTTGCCCATTATGTTTAAAAACTAAATGTCGCCTTAAGATTAAATCAAAATGCTCCGTGTTAATGCTAATTCCCAATAAGGCATCTCAGCAGTATGCCCAGAATGACTGAGGGCATTATGTTCAAACTTTTGGGGCTACTTCTTCTCTTAAAACTTAATGAATTCAAAATAGCGTAAATGTATCAAAGCTATCAAAGGAAGTACAGATTTTTTTTTTTCGCGAATGGTATCAAGTTATCTATTTCAGATCAAATAGAGGAGGTATAAAACTAAAATTAAAACTAAATGGCAATACTGCATCTACATAAATACTTCATATGACGTCATATCATTATTCATAATGACGTCACGATAGGAATCATTATTTCATCTTTTTGTTATTGCAATATTTATATTTCATTTGCTTTTTAATTTTATATTTCTTTATTAACTGTCAATTCAAAATAACATTAATTTTTTTTTTTAATATTTCTGTATATTTCTGTATATAACTTATATAGGCCTAGTCAGTGAGTTACACATATTTATAAGTAGTAGGCTAAATATGTCACTCAGTTATATATTTCTGTATATAACTTAGATAGGCCTAGTCAGTGAGTTACACATATTTATAAGTAGTAGGCTAAATATGTGACTGAGTTATATATTTCTGTATATAACTTATATAGGCCTAGTCAGTAAGTTACACATATTTTAAGTAGTAGGCTAAATATGTCACTGAGTTATATATTTCTGTATATAACTTATACAGGCCTAGTCAGTGAGTTACACATATTTATAAGTAGTAGGTTAAATATGTCACTCAGTTGTATATTTCTGTATATAACTTAGATAGGCCTAGTCAGTGAGTTACACATATTTATAAGTAGTAGGCTAAATATGTCACTGAGTTATATATTTCTGTATATAACTTATATAGACCTAGTCAGTGAGTTACACATATTTTAAGTAGTAGGCTAAATATGTCACTGAGTTATATATTTCTGTATATAACTTATATGCCTAGTCAGTGAGTTACACATATTTATAAGTAGTAGGCTAAATATGTCACTCAGTTATATATTTCTGTATATAACTTATATAGGCCTAGTCAGTGAGTTACACATATTTATAAGTAGTAGGTTAAGTATGTCACTGAGTTATATATTTCTGTATATAACTTATATAGGCCTAGTCAGTGAGTTATGTATATTTATAAGTAGTAGGTTAAATATGTCACTGAGTTATGGCCTTTGCAAAACAAAAGTGATCCGTTTATCTGGCCTCCCCCAGGCCATTCAGCGTGTCCCCAGGTGGCGATAGGGGAACCCTCTACAGATATGTAGGGTACCTCCATAGGAGGCACGGACCAAGGGGGGACCTTGTCCCTGGGGGTCCATAATAGAATCTGGGGCGCCCTTGCCCGGGGTCATAAATACAGGCGGAGGAGGAAGAAGGCCCCTCAAATGTACACTCAAAAGGGCCCACTGGTTTGTCCACAAGTTCCATGAGTTGCAAACCTTCTCCCAGCAATGGGTTAAATTGCATGGTGATGCAGAACACCATCGCGGGAGGATCCTCTATAGGAGGACAACTGTGGCAGGGCGTAAGATCCAGATCTATGGACAACGGCCTCTGCAAAGGGCTGCCTCGACCTTTTCGGGGTACCTGCAAGACTGGGGACCTTGCGGTCAACTCTATTCCCACTTGAGGAGTGGCGCCCCTCGAGGAAATTATAGCCTAGTAAACGACACAGCATTCGCACGGGATTCTGACTAATGGACAATTCTTCTGGGATTGGTATGTTTTGATGGGCGTCTTTGGGCTGAAAAACCTCTTCCTAGCTAATTTATCTGTTACGGGTTGCCTCCCCGTAGTAGCATAATATTTGTAGGCATGAATATATAATGAGTCGGAGGTAATAGGCTTGAGATTGTCTGTGCAGGATTTCGACTCTTGTTGATAGAAGAGCATCGCCAAGTGCTGAAAACCATGTTGTGACCAAGATGGGCCCAGGATTGCACAAAGCCTCCATTCATGGAGGTCCCAGGGACTTCTTGCTGTCCGGTTCTAAGCCGGCTTAAGCACTTCGGTGTAGACTTGAGAAGATATGTGATCCCCGTCCTGCACTGGTATCCGGGATCATTGCTTTTCCTGAGGCGAAAAAATTTCAATGATTTAAAGAACATGAAAATTGGAACTTGGAATGTTACGACATTAAAAAATGACTATTGTATCGACATTTTGACTGACGAATTCAGACGATTCGAACTGGATTTATTAGGAGTTTCAGAAACTCATATCCCAGGGGTAGGAAGCATGAAATTAGGTGATATAGAATTTGTTTACTCAGGCAGGAAGGATGGGGTACATAGACAGGGAGTAGGGCTCATGATGAATAAGGAAGCTGCTAAGTCTTGTTTAGGCTGGGAAGGTATTAATAATAGAATACTAATTGCCCATTTTATGACTAGAAAGTTCAGGGTATCAGTTATAGTAGTATACGCCCCTGTAGAACCGACTGATGGAGATACTAGTGACTCAGATGAATTTTACTTACAGTTACAGGAGCAAATAGACAAGGTCCCAGGTAGAAATATGATGTTATTACTGGGAGATTTTAACGCCCAGGTTGGTAGAAATAAGGATAGATGGTATCCCAGCTTAGGTAAATTTGGTGTAGGAAAAGAAAACAGTAATGGATACAGACTTTTGCAATTTTGTAGGTATAACAATCTAGTTATAACCAATACGGTGTTTGGTCATAAAATGGCTCATAAGCTAACATGGTATTCACGTGATGGTAAGACAGCAAACCTTATTGATTATGTTATAGTAAACCGAAGACTGGCAGGATCAATACAAGATACTAGGGTATATAGGAGTGCTGTTATTGATGTTAAAAGTAAAGATCACCATCTAGTAGTGTCAAGGGTTAATTTAAAGCTGAAATATCGGAAGGGTAATTACCTCCCGGGAAGTTATGATGTTAGTAGACTCCAGGATGAGAATTTGAGAGAAACTTTCCAGGAACAGTTGAATACTAAACTTGAGAGTTTAAAATTTGATAATGTGGAAGATGGTTGGAATAATTTTAGAAAAATAATTTGTGAAGTTGCTGAAGGTGTATTAGGGAAGAAAGCTAGAACTGCAGCTAAGAATATTAGTGAAAAAGCTTTATGTTTAATAGAAAGGAGAAAGGACTTGTACAAGAATTATCTGAGTGATAGATCGCATGAAAACAAAAGAAATGTAAGGAAAGTGGAGAAAGCATTGAAATATGAACTAAGGAGGTGTGAAGTGGAGGCCATGGATAAAATTGCCGAGGATTTAGAAGATGCAGCTAGAGGGCATAATAGTAAAATATTGTACTGGCACGTTAACAAATTGAGAGGTAGTAGTCAATCCGGACTTGTCCCAGTTAAAGATAGGAATGGGGTGGCAATTAGCGACAAGGAAAAAGCTAAAGCGAGATGGGCCGAACATTTTGAGAACTTGCTTAACCGAGATAGAGTTGCAGGAAAAAATATAGAGGAAAATGAAAAAGTTTGTGATACCTTGGATGTGAAGGAAGATTTGTTTTGTGAGGAGGAATTAGCAACAGTACTAAAAGGATTAAAGAATAATAAAGCTCCAGGTGCTGATAGGGTAGTAAATGAGTTTCTTAAATATGGTGGCTCTGAGGTTAGAAATAAGTTATTGAAGATTATGAATATGATTTTTGAAAAAGGGGAAGTACCTAACGATTTTAGGAAAACCTTAATTAAGCCACTTTATAAGAAAGGTGATAAAAGTGAGTGTGGTAATTATCGAGGCATTAGTCTGGTCTCTGTAGGTAGCAAATTGCTTAGTAATATGATACTTTTTAGACTGAGAGATGCTGTAGACAAAGTTTTAAGAGAAGAGCAGTGCGGTTTTAGAAAAGGTAGAGGATGTGTTGACCAAATTTTCACTCTTAGGTTAATAATTGAGAAGTGCCTAAGTTTTCAAACACCTTTGGTCCTCAGTTTTATAGATTATGAGCAAGCGTTCGATTCTGTTGATAGAGGAGCTTTAGTAAAGGTTTTATCCTTGTATGGTATACCAGACAAATACATTAAAGTAATTAGTGCTATGTACGAGAATAACACTGCTGCGGTTAAAGTAGGAAATGAGGTTAGCAGCTGGTTTTGTATTAAATCAGGAGTTAAGCAGGGTTGTGTTCTATCCCCCTTTATATGGATTATTTTGATGGACTTTGTTTTAAGGAGCACAGGAAAGGCAATGGGAGACCACGGAATCAAATGGGGAGGAAAAAGTCTCCTAGACTTGGATTATGCTGATGATTTAAGCATCCTAGATGAAAGTGTGAGCAAAATGAATGAAGTTTTAGAGGTTTTGCGAGTTCAGGGTGCTAGTATTGGTTTGAAAATTAATGTTAGGAAGACTAAGTCACTAAGGCTAGGAATAAGTGAAGATGAAAAGGTGACGTTGGGTAATGAAAATATTGATCAGGTGGGCAGCTTCACTTACCTTGGTAGTATTATTAGTAAAGATGGTGGGAGCAGTGAAGATGTTAAAAATAGAATAGCCAAGGCTCAGGGTGTTTTTTCACAGTTAAAAAAAGTCTGGAAGAATAGGAAGATAAGTCTGCAAACCAAGATTAGAATCTTAGAAGCTACAGTGATGACAGTGGTCAAATATGGTTCTGAAGCATGGACGCTTCGAAAAGCGGATGAAGATTTGCTAGATGTTTTCCAGAGAAATTGCTTAAGGATTGTTCTGGGTACCCGGCTGACTGACCGTATTTCAAACAATAGGCTATTCGAAAAATGTGGTTCAATACCGCTTTCTAGGTCTATAATGAAAGAAAGGTTGAGGTGGTTAGGGCATGTTGTGCGGATGAAGGATGACAGATTGCCAAAGATTGTTCTTTTCGGCCAACCATCTAGGGCTAAACGGAAAGCAGGTCGTCCCCGTCTGGGGTGGGAGGACGTCATAAAGAAAGATTTAAAGGAAATGGGAACTTCGTGGGCGGGTGTAAAAAGGGAGGCTTTGAATAGATTGGGGTGGAGGAGGAGCGTGCGTAGCTGTGTTGGCCTCAGGCGGCTTGGTGCTGCGATGAGTTGTTAGTAGTAGTAGTAGTAGTTACGAGCAAGGCTGTCGAGATTTTTCATTGTTGAATCTTTTTTTAATGTTTTATGGGCTGCTGCTAAAAATGCATATTTAAAGCATTGCAGCCCCGTTTCAAAATTGAAACCTTGAGCCCCTCCTGTAGTCGACAAATCTGGGTGGCATTTTATTCGTCGACTACTACCCGCCCCCCTTAAAATAAAGTTTTTTTTTAA
>CM051258.1:81347966-81440466 GCA_027921565.1 Artemia sinica | reverse complement strand
TGATGGATTAAGTTAAACGAAATAATTTAAAGATATTCAAAATCAGCATTAAAATACAATTCGGTTGATATGTATATTGAAAAAATTACAGCACCTGGATCAAACATAAGAAATAATGATATGGAAATAAATATACGCCATTCATATCTGATTTATTGAGAAAGCTGGGTTTTATTTTTGACTAATAAGAATAGACAGGGTTAAGATACATTTGATTTATTAAAAATATTTGATCATTTATAAAACTTGTTTTATTTTTGACTAGTAAGAATATATTTGATTAAGATATAACTGATCTAATAAAAAATATTTCGTTACTAAGAAACTCGTGTTTTATTTTTTTTACAAATCTACTATTTGTAATAGCAATAAAGTAAAAATGCTCACATTTCAAAATTCAGACTGTAGTTGAGTGCCGTATGGTCCTGGCAAAGCATGATGGGAGATAGATGGGACGATGACATCCGTTTCTTGCATAGATGTGGTGGCGGCTGCGATGTCACTGGCTTGGGGGGTTGGAGCAGCGGGGCTCACCATCTTGTGAGCAACCATCCATTCTCTTTTCAGCTTTCTACCTGGCTGCATAGGGGTTGGCACTGGTGGGTTTTGGGCAGGCAGTGCCGGTCTGGAATGGATGTGAGTGGCTCCCAATGGACCACCTATCTCCACTTGTTGTATTGGAGTAACGCCGTTAGCCTTAGATCTCTTTTCCGGGGGAGAGTAATTGTAGGAATCCTCTTCCTTAAAAAGAAGACAAAATTTAGCATGGAAAAAACGATTCCCTTTTTTACAGAAAAAAAAATTAGTCTGCACCAAGAATCCACATTTGTTTTCTTGTCAAAGGATATACATGTCTGCAAAAAGAGTCCCCCTCCCCCTTTTACTTTTCATTCGAAGAAATAGTTTGTTTTTTCACCTTACAATGAACGTGTTAGAATTGATACATTGCCCCCTTCCCTGTCTTATATTTTTATAAAAGCCTCTTAATCATCTATTAAACCCATTTGTTTTCATCAAATACATTGAAAATAGAATATCTCATTTAAATTGACAAAAAAAAACTCTTTGTCAACGTGTCTTGAATAACACGAACACATATGTTATTAATCTATGCGATAACACAAGCCTGTAAAGCCTGCTTCTAAAATCGATCCTTTTTGTAACATGGATTATAAACACAGATGGTTCTATTTAAGCCGATAAAGAAAGCTCATTTTAAAAGCATGAACGAAAAGAACTATTTCAAAACAATTACAATCGTAAACAAAGGAGGGGGGAGGAGAGATTTTATTTACATAATGGAAAAAAATAGCATACTTTGCGTTTTCTAGCGAGTATACTCATCATATTTTAAGGTTTGTATTGTTGGAGGGGAGGGAGGCTAAGTCCCCCTGAAATTTGAATTTACTGGTAAAATGCTTTTTATCTGGAAATAAATTAAGAAATTCAGTAAACTATACTCACGCTGAAAATAGAAATAACCATTATTTCAAAGTTAATAAAATTCAGTGTACTGTGTACGATATGTTAAATCATAATGAAAATTAAATTGTAATGCATGAACTTTTTATACAGAATTTCAAAGACAAATTGTTATGCAAAGGGAAAATCATATGTAAGCGATTCTCTGATTGGCTCCCTAAGAACCAGATGTCGGCTCGAAAAACACTCTGGTGGAAAAACTTAGAGTTGAAACAAACTTGTGTGGGGAATCGCCGTTCATACTGCTATCTTTTTTGCAATGTTTAGGAACAGGTGGGGAATCCCCGCTCGTTTGGAATGGTACCGACGGGGCATAAGCAAATAGCACGTAGTTTTATAACGTGTTTAATCACGTGTAGAGGTCCTATAGAATAACAATGGAAGGAACATAGCGCTATAGAATAGCATGGGAGGGAACATAAACCCTTAGAATAACATGGGAGGGAACATAAGCCCTTAAAATAGCATGGGAGGGAATATAAACCCTTAGAATAACATGGGAGGGAACATAAGCATTTATAATAGTATGGGAGGGAACATAAACCCTTAGAATAGCATGGGAGGGAACATAAACCCTTAGAATAGCAAGGGAGGGAACATAAGTCCTAATAATAGCATAGGAAGGAACATAAGCTCCTAGAATAGTATGGGAGGGAACATAAGACCTTATAATAGCATAAGAAGGAACATAATCCCTTATAATAGCATAGGAAGGAAGATAGGTCCTTATAATAGCATAGGAAGGAGCATAAGCCCTTATAATAGCATAGGAAGGAATATAGCGCTATAGAATAGCATGGGAGGGAACATAAGCCCTTAGAATAGCATAGGAAGTAACATAAGCCCTTAGAATAGCATAGGAAGGAACATAGTCGACTAGAATCCATACGTACATGCTCTGGAAAGACGCCAAGGAACATAGGGCAAGCAAATCCATAAGTGCATGCTCTGGAAATGTTTTTTCCTATAGCTTCAAGCAAATAGCATGGGAATTCCTATAGCTTCAATCAAAGTATAAGTTAGCACTCTACTTACGTAATGAACTTCTATATTCATATAATTTTAATACGTATATTAGGGGGTTCACCCCCTAGTCAATACCTTGCTCTTTAAGCGAAAGTTCGAATTTTGTTCCAATTCTTTAAAAATGACCGCTTAATCACAAAGGCCGTTAATTAGAATAAATAGCCCTTATGAAAGTACTAAAAAATCTCTGGCTTAAAGAGTGAAGCATTGACTAGGGGTGAACCCAATCATATATGTAATATTTTCTGTTCGTTTAAAGTCTTGATTTTGCTGCTGTTGCAGTTGAAAAACTTGTTTTTTTATATTTAATTTCTGATTTTTTTTTAATAATGCTCCGGCGTCCCCTTCATAGCAATGTCCCTTCCCCCATGAAAACTTCCTTCATGGAAGGGGCCCAATTTGTTTCGGGGGGGGGGGGCAAATCCTTCAAACCCATTATTCTGTGAGAAAAATCAGAAAATTATGGGAAAATGAAAAAATCGTGAGATTTCGGGGGGCCCGAGCCCGGAGGCCCCCCTCTACGTACGTCCCTGCCCGACCCCCCCCCCCCAATACCAGGAAAAATCTCCCCTGAAAACGTCTGTACTGTATACTTCCCAATAACCAATACTATATGTTAACATTGGGTAAAGTTCATAACTTTCAGCCCTCCTCCCAGGAACTTCGGGGGATTAAGTCATCCTAAAAGACATACTTATAATACTTTCGAATATGTTGAACAAAATGGCTATATCAAAATTTTGATCAGGTGACTTTGGGAAAACAATAAGCGTGGGAGGGGGCCTAGTTGCCCTCCATTTTTTTCGGTCACTTAGAAAAGGCACTAGAACTTTTAATTTCCATTCCAATGAGCCCTCCCACGATATTCTAGGACCACTGGGTCGATACGATCACCCCTGGGGAAAAAAATAAACACGCACCCGTGATCTTTCTTCTGGTAAAAAATACAAAATTCCACATTTTTGTAGATAGGAGCTTGAAACCTCTACAGTAGGGTTCTCTGATACGCGGAATATGATGGTGTGCTTTTCATTAAGGTTCTATAACTTTTAGGGGGTCTTTCCCCCTTTTTTCGAAAATCAGCCAAATTTTCTCAGGCGCTTAACTTTTGATGGGTAGAATGTATCTATTTGTATCAAAATACCGTTTTCTAGAGTTTCGGTTACCATTGAACCGGATCCCAATAACCAATACTATATGTTAACATTGGGTAAAGTTAAAAACTTTCAGCCCTCCTCTTAGGGCTTCGAGGGGCTTAAGTCATCCTAAAAGACATAGTTATAATATTTTCGACCATGCTGAACAAAATGGCAATCTCAAAATTTTGATCGGGTGAGTTTGGGAAAAAAATGAGCGTGGGAGGGGGCCTAGTTGCCCTCCATTTTTTTGGTCACTTAAAAAGGGCACTAGAACTTTTAATTTCCGTTCCAATGAGTCCTCCCACGATATTCTAGGACCACTGGGTCGAAGCGATCACCTCTGGGGGAAAAAAACAAAAAAAAACAAAAAACAAATAAACACGCATCTGTAAGGTTGCCCCTACTAACAGGGCTAATAAATTTGTTAGCGTTTTACAAACTTTGCTTGGGTAAGAAATCGTTACTCAGAATTCACTGACAACTGATTTTTATTACAAAAGAAGATAAAAAGAAAAATATTCTAATTCTGATTATGTTGAAATCTTTTAAACCTCTTCTAGGTCTAAGGTCTAATGATCTACTTGTTCAATTCACCAATGTTTACCGAAAAGAAAAAGATTAAGTTAATTCTAGGCTATTGAATGTTTCTACTCAAAAAAGTTACACTTGAACAGCTAGTCAAGGCTTGAGTTCTGGGTTATTAAAATCCTTTAGTTCAAACTATTGTTGAGCTAAGCTAAGAATAACCGTACTTGATTTTAATTCAATTTTCATTAACCCAAACCAAGAGATTCTCCTGGTACAACTCTTCGCAGCGGTGCTCAGGTTCGGTACAACTGGTCGCACTGGTACTCAAGTTCGGTGCAACTTTCGTTTAAGTGGGGGAGGATTAATTAAATTGATAAAATTTGGTAAAATTTAGTCCTCTGTTTCTCACAAGAAAGTGTGTGTTCAGTTTTCCAAACTTATCCGAGAAAGAAAATTTTGAAAAAGTGTTCATTAAAGAAATTTTTTGACCTTAAAGGGAAGTTCAGACAGCCTTTTATCTTCCTAAGATTCTTTCTTTCCTCTCCTTTTCTTTCTCTTTGCTACAAGTTCTAGTATCCGAATCGTCTATAACTTACTTGAATAGGGCCATAGGTTAATCATCCTCATGTGTGTGTAATTATAATATTAGCCTTGAGGGTAAATTTAAATCAAGGTACTGAGAAAATTCTCATACAATTTCTAAATAGACCCATTTTAGCGACTTAAAACACTAAAAGGGATCAAAACGTTTCCCACACTAAGAGTTTATAAGGATAGAACAATCATGAGTTCAAATGAAAACAAAATCAAAGAGTTAGAAATTGCACTACAAGACGCACAGTCTAGAATAAACGCTCTAGAAGGGCAATATAGAGATGCCACAGTCACAAGTAGGCTTCAAAACCTATTTTTGGAGCAAGTGCCTCTCCTCTCGTTACTGACATATCCCAATGAAATCCATTCATGGATTACCACCCTTAAACAAATACAAAGGAATTTAGGGAAAGATGAATTATTAGCGCTGACAAAGAGATTTGAATTGATTGATTAAATGTATAGGGACTCCTCAGACATGTCTTTGGGAGCAACAGTGGTTGACTCAGGAGACAAGACCTCCCCTGGAGAACAAAGAGATAACTCCAGAGTAGAATTTCAAAACATAGGAAATTATAAAAATAATCCAAAGAAATGTTTGAACTGCGGAAAGAAAGATCTGTCAAGACCAACTAGAGATAATTATTCCAGGTATAAATTTAGTAAAAGAAAAAACGCTTGCATAAAATGCTGGACTTGCGGGGGTTCACATAGACAATCGGAATGTGAAAAACCTCCAACTTGTATCCGCTGTGGTGAAACAGGCTAGTGGGAACAGAAACAGGCTAGTGGGAACAGAAACAGGATAGTGGGAACAGAAACAGGCTAGTGGGAACAGAATCAGGCAAGTGGGAACAGAAACAGGCTAGTGGGAACCGAAACAGGCTAGTGGGAACAGAAACAGGAGTCACTAGCACGGACAAGACTAGGACTATGAAGGTCACTAGCACGGAAAGACTAGGACTATGAAACAGGAGTCACTAGCACGGACAAGACTAGGACTATGAAGGTCACTAGCACGGAAAGACTAGGACTATGAAACAGGAGACACTAGGACGGACAAGACTAGGACTATGAAGGTCACCGGCACGGAAAGACTAGGACTTTGAAACAGGAGTCACTAGCACGGATAATTGAGAGGAGTTTTGTTCTGAAGATGAATGAGTATCTAATCTCGTTCAAGAGGTATTTGTCAGCCGACAAATATGTATAAAAAAAAAGAAAAAAAAGCTAGTAAAGAAAATAGAAACAGTAATCCTTTCTATTCTTCAAGCAGAAAATAAAAGTTTCGCATTCATTGTCACAGATCCGGCAGACATGCTTAGGACAATTTTCGAAATTGAAAATTCACTACCAATAGGTTATAGAATATTGGTTAATTATAGGCTTTACGGCTTACTGGAACTTTATAAATCGACTAGCTGCAATGTGGCGACACAATTGAAATTGTTGGTTATTTGTGATTTCTCCATATCAAATAAACAAGATGGGTTCAGAATGTTCGAAATGTTCAGCATTCCATTCCCAGTGTCAAACACTTCGTATTTCTTTCAAATAGAAAACGAGTTCAAATTTTTTGGGTTGAGTAAAGATCAAACGAGATATATTTTAGAAGATGACAATACAGAAAAAGGATGTAATTTAAAGAGTATACCACTATTGTGCAACCACCAATTTATTATTAGAAGCACAGAAATGAACTCCTGCAGTTTAGCAAACTATATGGAAAATAATGCATTAATGAATAAAGAGTCTCAAACCAAAATTATAAAGGAAAATAAAATCTTAATCCAAAGAATTGGAAGGGAAAAATGTATAATCACATCTCCTTTCAAAGAAGAAATAAGAATACATTTCGAATGCAAAACAGAAAAAAACAGTAAATTGACATATGTTAAAGGCAGCTCAATAGTGAAATTGCCGGAAGAATGTTCTCTAACTGCCGAGATGTTAAAGATAAACAATATGTATAGGGGACAGATTACAAAAGAAATGGCACCTTTAAACATATCGATAATTAGCCTAAAAGGCAACCTCTCCATAGCTGATACAAAAAACGAATGGAGCAAAGAATTTGAAGATTTAATCTCTATATAATTCCAGAACAACTCCAAGACGCAGATTGGCATAGCTGAGCTAAGAAAAATGCACATTTCCTTAAAGGACGAAAAAGGAAGGAAAACGGCTAGCTATTGGACATTTTTTCTCAATACCTTTAATCTATTTCTATCTTTATTAGGACTAGTCTCAATAGGAATAATATTCAAAACATTGAGAAAACTATGGTTAGACTATAGGAAACAAAAGTCTCAAGGATTTTACTTAAATGTAGAACAAGAAGAAAATGAAATAAATTGATTCTTAGCAAAGTTATGGTTTCATTAAGAAAAAATAAAAGTACTAAGAATTTTAAGCGTGGGAGGTTGTGAGAATGTGGGAAAGCCATCATAACCCGACTAAATTGTAAAAATAGCAAAGTATGACTTTTGAGTAATTATAAAGGTAACGAAGCATTAATTTTCTTTGTGTAAGGAAAACAAACAACATTACATTTGAATAAGAATACCCTTGATCCATTTAGGGCCATAAAATGCAAATGCCGAACCACCGTTTTAGACCAGGGATCAACGACAAGAAAATTAAGCGAGTTGTATCACATGACAAAACAGGGTTTTTAATAGAGAAAGCGGAAACTAACCTTTTGAACAAAGAACTATTATTAGGATTACATCAAAACTGGTCTCTGGTCAATGAGAGAAAAGAAGAACAAAATAAGACAAAACTTAAAATAGGGATTCGGGGACGGAAAACAGAGTAGTCTTTTTGGATCAAACAAGGAGTAAGTGTTTTTACTTTGTAATTACGATAGGCTACCACAGTCTGTCTGAATTCCCCTTGGAGACAAAAGTTTGAAGATAAAATTAAAATAAGAAGAAAACCTCTAAAGATTTCTGTCATTTGGAGATAACTTTAATACGTACATGGGAGAAAATAATAACAACTAGTGCTGAAATCTATATTTACTATAAAGTTGGTGATTTTGGGTTTATAGTTCGGTAGTATTTCCACTTAGACAAGGCTTGAGCCATTTGGAAAAAACAGCATTTTAAGGTTAAAATAAGCTAAATTAAATTTCTTCCCAGAAATTTAAGCTTTGAATAACTGAGGGTTCAAAGAGGGAAGGAACCTTAACCAAGAAGAGAACGCTAGGAGAGCCATTTGTGCTTCCCCTTTTCAGCCTAGAGTTCCTTGGGACTAAGCTTGACTTTATAAAGACCTTATATCCGGAAATTGGAATTGTCGGACAATAATATTACTTGCCCCCCCCTTTTGTGCAATCAAAAGGTTTTTTTTTACTTTAATAGATAAAAAATTATTCAAACTATAAGGAGTAAACATCAGTATATATATATATATATATATATATATATATATATATATATATATATATATATATATATATATATATATATATATATATATATATATATATATATATATATATATATATATATATATATATATATATATATATTAAACTGACAACCCACTGTCATTTTTGTTCAGGAAAATGCAAACTATGTGATAGTCTTGAGAATGCAGGGGGTTGTCAGACCCACTTATGCTAATTCTTGCTCGTTTCGAGTTTGACTCGGTTATTTATTGTAATTTCTGTTCTTTTTAGTTTCATTTATTTATTGATGGTGATTTGTGGTAGTTTTTAGGCTTGGGAGTTTATTTGACTTCATATCTTCTCATTTTTGGCTTAGTACAGCCTTTTACTTTTCTTTGAAAAGCTTGATTTGTGGGAATTTTTTTTAATTAATTCTAAGAGAGATCGGTAAGGAAAGGAATCCCCAGTAGATGAAGCTCGTTGACTCTCTTTATAGTTTCATTTTTGAAAATGAAACAGGATATTTCACTTGGCCCGTCTGATAGGATGATAAAAAGCTCATTTGTGTTCAACGCATTGAAGTTGATCATTCATCCATAATACCACTTTTTGATTCCTCCTTGGAAAAGGGAGGCTTGTGCTGGGTTTTTGTTTTTTGGAACGACTGAGTGTGTCGTTGTATCGTCAGCAAATTGATGCAGAGGGCTTGCGAGGTTGTCTCCCATGTCGTTTATGCATAACACTGCCCTGGGAAACCTCTACACTTACTGAATATTCGCAAGAAATAAACCCGTCGTGTGCAACCGCAGTGAAAGATCAGAAAGAAAGATCTTAATCACTTTTAGCAGATTTCTACGAGCACGGTACATATGGAGTAAATATAGTAGTGGTAGTATAGTGTTAGTAGTAACATGCACATATTTCCTTTTGTTCATTTGATCTTCTCCGTTAAGTATTCTCTGAGAGGTCCAACTTAATACACAAATCAATTCTTAAGATATGCTATTTTGACAATCTAAATGTACATAGTGTCTTTTGATTTAGTTGAAATTTTCCCTCAAAGTACTCTCAAATTTGAACTTCACAGACTTAGCCTCACTACTACTAGTATTGCGGTAGTTTTTGAGATAGTAGTAGAAATAGTAGCAGTATTAGTGTTGTATTAGTAGTAGTAGTAACAGCAGTATAATAGCATGTACATGTTGTGTTCTGGTCACTTGAACATCCGCCTCATGATGCCTAGGATATTTTACCTCGACAAGGTAAGCCTTTCCAAAAATATCGCTGATTTGTCCTTTTGACCCCCCTTTGACGACCTTTTCATCTTAATACTCTACACCTTACAAGTTGTTGCAATTGAAGCGGTAGTTGGATTAGTTTACTAGCAGTACTAGATTAGTATTAGTAAAGTAGGAGAGGTAGAAGTGTTAGTAGTGGCATGCATATATTACCTTTTGTCAATTGATCTTTCCCTTTAAGTAGTCTCTGATAGTTCCAACTTAATACCCAAATCCACTTCTGAGATATACCCTGTTGACAATCAGCATGCACATAGTATGTTATAATTCAGTTCAAGTTGTCCCTAAATATTTGCTCAAATTTTCAATCTCATAAGCGTCGCCTTATTTGCACTAGTATCATAGTCATAGGGGTGGTAGTAGGAACAGTAATAGCAGTAATAATGTATTATTAGTAGTATTAGTAACAGTCGCAGCAGCAGTATTTATAGCAGTAGTAGCACGTACATGCTACCCTTTGTCACTTGACCATCCCACTCATGATGCCCCGGAAGTTTTCTCTTGATACGGTAAGCCGTCCCTGAAATGTAACTGATACGCCCGTATCTGCTATCTGTATGCACATAGTATGTTTTGATTTAGTTCAACTTTCTCCTCAATGTTGCCTCAGATATTTATTTGAATTTTCTCAGCATTAGTAGTACGCACTATTGAAGGAGTATTTTTAGTGATAGTAGTGGTAGTTGTTGTAGTATTAGTTGTAGTAGCAGTAGAAGCAGTGGTAGTTGTAGTAGCAGTAGTAGTTTACAAATATTGCCTGTTTGGTCAATTGATCATTTCCCTTACCATTTCCTGAAAGTTCCAAATGAATATGCTCTGTTGTTACTGGGTAACACCGTTTTGACAACCCATATAAAATTAACCTGTTTTGATTTAATTCAACACTCCAATCAAAATTTCCTGAAAGACTCACCTGAATGCTCTTCGTATTTTGGGAAAGTAAAGGACAAACATGCATAATAAAGGTCAAAAGTAAAGGTCAAACATGTCTCAATAACACATACTATTATATTAACAATGAACAAATTGCCTAACTTACAGCCCTTGCCCTGAGGGCTGTTGGGAGGGGAGGGGGTTGATAGTCCCTAAGGCATAATTACTGGACCATTCAACAATGCAAAAGAAAATAGATTTTTCAAAATTTTGATTGGATGTTTGTTTTGGGAAATTATGGGTGGGGGTGGCGAAGCTGGTTGCCCTTATCTCACTTTTAACCCTTAAAAAGAGCGTTATAGCTTCCAATTTCAAATCGAATGAGTCCCATCTGAAGTTTATACGGCCACCCATTCTAAGAAAAAAATCTTATATGTGCCCAGGACATAACTTTCAACCCTTTTCCCAGATCTTTGGAGTTTTTTTTTTTCAATCACAGAAGTATAGTTACATGTTCTATGGACTATTTTGAACAAAATGGCTATCTCACAATTTCAGTCAGATGGGTGTTGGGGAAATAGAGTTAGTTGGGAGGGGCGAGAGGTTAGTTACCTTCTATCAGTTTTTACTCTTAAAATGGAACTAGAACTTCCAATTTCCAAATCATAGCCTTACTTCCCTTTCATCATAGCCTTACCAAGCCCCAAGACTACAAGGTTTGTTTCAACCCCAAGAGTCTTGTTATATGATCTTTTAATTGATTTTAGAGTGAATGTTGCTGTTGTGAAAATGATTCAGGGTATTTTAATCAATAGGTCCCAAATTTTAAAATATAAGAAGTCTTTCTCAGAACCCGAGCCAGTCTTTTGTTGTGTACCTCAAGATACCATTCTGGGTCCTATTCTTTTTCTAGTTATGATCAATTATATCGCTAATGATTGTGAAGACCGCTGGAAATATGTTGACGACCTTACCCTTGGAGAAATTTGTGAAGCAAATGAATGTAGCAAAGCTCAAATTTTAATTAATAACGTGAAGACTAAAGCTTCCAGTTCAAATATGAAAGTAAATAGCAGTAAATGTTCAATTTTAACTATTTAATTTTTAAATTCCTCTGAACCAAATTTTCTACCAACTATCTCTGATTCTCTTAAAGTAAAGAAAATTAAACTCTTGGGAGTTATTATTACCGGTTATTTAAAATGGGAAGCAAACACATCTAGTCTAGTAAAAAAGGGGAATGCTGGGCTGCAGATGTTCAAGCTTATGTCGAAACATGGCGCCCCTCCAGATCCCCTCCTCCAAATATTTACATCTTTTATTTGCCCAATTCTGGAATATGTAGCTTCTGTATGGCATTTTGGACTGCCTACTGAGCAAAGTGCCAAGATCGAAAGAGCTCAGAAAGAAGCTCCAATGATAGTTTCAAAGCAGACAGAAATGTCGTATGAAAAGCTGCTGACAAAATTTAAAATAAAAACTCTGAAAAAAAGAAGAGAGAAACTCTACATGGATTTAGGAAGAAAATCTCTGAGCCACCCTATTAACAAAACCCTCCCCCCCCCCTCGATCCACAACAAAACGACTCCCGCGCAGGGTTGCAGCGCCTTATGAGAAACTTCAGTCGGTACGCTGTGCCCATCAGCGGTTAGCAAAAAGTTTCATACCTAGTTTCGTAAATATGTATAAAACAAATTTCTAAATTTTGACCCATCATATTCTTTATGTATTTTCATTAATTTTATTATTTTCTATTTATTTTTAATTTTGACTTTTTAACTAAGCGTAGTTTTTTTTTAATGTATTTTTACAATGAATTATGTTTGACGTGAACGTCACGTTCTGAAGATGATATATATATATAAATATATATATATATATATATATATATATATATATATATATATATATATATATATATATATATATATATATATTATATATATATATATATATATATATATATATATATATATATATATATATATATATATATATATATATATATATATATATATATATATATATATATATATATATATATATATATATATATATATATATATATATATATATTATATATATATATATATATATATATATATATATATATATATATATATATAATATATATATATATATATATATATATATATATATATATATATATATATATATATATATATATATATATATATATATATATATATATGTAAATGTATGTATTGTAATTTTGATATATATATATATATATATATATATATATATATATATATATATATATATATATATATATATATATATATATATATATATATATATATATATATATATATATAGTGCTTTTTTGTACGTAAAATTCAAATTCGGCGATCATGCTGTGGTAGTAATTTTTAAAATAAAATTCTTTTCTATTCTATCTTTGGGAATATATTGAATAAAATGGCTATTTAAAAATGACTATTGGGCTCATTTGGGGAACAGATGATGTACGGGAGCTATTTGCCCTCCAATTAGTTTCGGCCCTTAAAAGGGCACTAGAACTTTTGATTTCCAATAGAATGAGCCCCTTCCGAATTTTATATAACCCCCACTTCCATAGAAACCTGAAATTATAAAAATAGGCCACTAGCACAACTTATAGCCCTTGCTCTGAGGGGTTTAGAAGGGGGGTGTCATCCTCAAAGACATAATTACCGAAAGTTTCAACCATGCTGAACAAAACGATAATCTCAAAATTTTAATTGAATCCATTTGGGGAAATGATGGGCAGGGAGGGGGGTTGGTGTCCCTCCAATCCCTTTCGACTATTAAAATGGCCCTAGAACTTTCATTGTCCTATCAAATGAGCCCCTTTCGAAGTGTTTACGACACCAGCTTTCAAACTTCATTTTACCACGTCTCTCTTAAAAATGTTTAATCTTGTGGCGCCTCCCTTCCATTTTAAAAATTAACACAGGACGAAAATTTTTAGTGCTACGAAATTCATGAGACAAACTCTTACAAACAGAGAAAAAGAATAACAGTTTTATATTATTGCCTAATGGGCAGCAATGACACTTAAACCATTATTATATCTCCAAAATTCGTATATAAAAAACTCGGAATTTTTAAAAGATAAACTTATAAGTTTAGAAATATCAGAAGAATCTAGATTGTTCAGTTTTGATATAAAATCCATGTATACGTATATTCCTTTTGATAAATCGTTTAGTATTTTATCCAAAAAACTTGAGGAACGAAAAAATGAGATAGAAGAATTATCTTCGGGAATTGAACTGGAAACTATATTAAATTTAGTCAGAATAACTAGCAGATATACTAACTATTTCACGTTTCGAGATAATTTTTACCATCAAATTAGGGGTTTAGCAATGGGAGGGCCTTTAAGTCCGTTGTTAGCAAATATTTATGTAGAGTATGTTGAAAATTTAGCTATAGAAACATATTTTTTAAAACCTAAATTTTGGGGCAGATATATGGATGATATTTTAGTTATTTGGAATTACGGGGAATCAGAAATTGAAGGTTTTTTGGAACATTTAAATAATTTGGGAGGAGAATTAATTTTTACAATTGAAAAGGAAACAGAGAATAAGTTACCGTTTCTAGATATTTTGATCCATAGAAATAATAACGAACTAGCATTTTCAATTTACCGTAAACCGACTAATAACAACCGTTATTTGTCTTTCACATCAAATCATCCGATCCAGGTAAAAAGAGGTGTGGTTATTTCTTTAGTTGATAGGGTATTAAAATTAGCATCACCAGGATACATAAGAAATGAACTAATTTTTATTAAGGATATTCTAATAGGTAACGGCTATCCGGAAAATATGATTTCTCAAATAATTGAAAAAAGGAAAAAAAAGTTGACGGAACCAAAAATATTAGAAGAAGATGGGTCAAATCAAGAAACAAATTACATAACTTTGCCTTTTATCCCAATTTTATCACAAAAATTAAGAAGAGAATTAAAAAAACATAATATAAATACAGCATTTAAATCAGGACATACTATAAGCTCGTTGTTAAATAAAGGGAAAGACAAGGTACCGAGAAATTTGCAAAAGGGAGTTTACAAAATTCCATGTTCTTGTGGTAAATTTTATGTGGGAAGAACGCAACAAACTTTAGAAAATAGGCTACAACAACATAAGAATGCAATAGATTGCGCTCTAAAACAAAACAAAACACCAGAAACGTTTGAGTCAGCTGTTGCAGAACATCTTTATAATTTTCCTCATCACAGTATTTCATTTGATCAAACAAAAATAGTAGATACGTCTGTAGGACTTTTACAAAGCTTCAGGGAAATTATAGAAATAAAAAAGATAATATATGGGGGTACTAGTATCAATGAAGATGAAGGGGAATTTAGGATCAATTCAATTTATAATAGTTTAATTAAAATGCAGGCAAGATATTCAACCAGTACTGATTTTAATAATAGTTCTGAAACGAAAGATGACCTTACGAACAAAGGTCAGAATGGGTTAAATGATGGGAAAAGTAAACGAACTGCAGCTAAGCTTGCAACCAAACGAATCCGTTCAATTTATAATTCATAAATTGGTTGATGAACTTGTGAAATTTAGTTAGGGGTTATGGGCCGGGGGGTTAGTTGACCTTTTATTGTTTTGGTCTTAGTATAAATATATTCTTCATTTTTGATAGATTTCAATTTATATACTGTGAGGAGGCGAGTTGAATCATTATTGACATTCAGTGCATGGAAGTGTTTATTTAATATGTGAGTTTTGTTTCTTATTTATTTATATTTTTCTTTTGTTTTTTTTTCTTTCTCTTTATAGTGTTGTTAGTATGTTTTATTTTGATGTAAGTTAAGTTTTTTTAAAAATGAAAAAAATTTTTTTGTTTTATTTTATATTTTTTTTTCCATTGAGAAAGGCTCCCGGACTTGGGGCCGAAATATTCGGAGTATTTGTGTATAATTAATTGTTTTGTATTTCACTGCTTTATAGAAAATTAAAACCCGTTTTTCTTGAGACATCCATTTTGTTCAGCGTAGTTGATTTCCAGATAGAAATATTGTTTTTAAGGAGGACACTCCCCCACAGTCCTCAGGGCAAGGGTTGTAAGTTATGCCCTGGGGGCACATAAGCTTTTCATAGAAAGAGTTGTTGTAGAAACTTCAAAAATGTCTCATTTGATTGGACATTGAAATGGCTAGTGCTATTTTAATAGTCTAAAGTGATTGGAAGGCAACTAACACTCTTTCCATGCCCACCATTTATCCAAACACATCAAATCAAAATTTTGGGTAAGCCATTTTGTTCAAAGTAGTTGAAAGGTCCGGAAATTATATTTTTGAGGATGGCACTCCCCCCTCAGCCCTCAGGGTAAGGGTTTTAAGTTGTGCCCTGGTGTTATATAGGGATCATTCATAGTCAAAAAGGGCCCATTCAATTTAAAATTCAGAGGGCTTGTGCCTTTTTTAATAGTCGAAAGGGATTAGAGGGCAACCGACCCCCCTCTCACGCTCACTTTTTCCCATAGCACATCCCACCAAACTTTTTAGATAGCCATTTTGTTCAACGTAGTTAAAAGTTTTAGAAATTAGGCCTTTGAGGATGATAACCCCCTGAGAGCCCTTGGGACAAGGATTGTAAGCTATGCCCGGGGCCCATTCGATTGGAAAATAAAAGGGCTTGTGCCCTCTTTAATTTTCGAAAGTGACCGGAGGATAACTAGCACCCCTCTCACACCCACCATTTCCCCAAACACATCCAATCCAAATTTTGAGATAGCCGTTTTGTTCAGCGTTGTCAAAAAGTCCTGGAATTATATTTTTGAGGATGGCACTACCCCCACCGCCCTCAGGGCAAGGGTTGTAAGTTATGTTTTGGGTGTATGTAAGGTTTATTCATAGAAAGCGTTGTCGTAGAGACTTCAAAAAAGGAATCATTCGATTGGAAATTGAAACGGCTAGTGCCCTTTTTAATAGTTGAAAGTAATTGGAGGGCAGGTAGCCCCCCCTCTGACGCCCATCATTTCCCAAAACACATCCAATTAAAATTTGGAGATAGCCATTTTGTTCAAAGTAGTTGAAAGGCCCGGAAATTATATTTTTGAGGATGACACTCCCCCCTCAGCCCTCAGGGTAAGGGTTTTAAGTTGTGCCCTGGTGTTACATAGGGCTCATTCATAGTCAAGTAGGGCCCATTCAATTTGAAATTCAGAGGGCTTGTGCCTTTTTTAATAGTCGAAAGGGATTAGAGGGCAACCGACCCCCCTCTCACGCTCACTTTTTCCCATAGCACATCCAACCAAACTTTTTAGATAGCTATTTTGTTCAACGTAGTTAAAAGTTTTAGAAATTAGGCCTTTGAGGATGATAACCCTCTGAGAGCCCTTGGGACAAGGATTGTAAGCTATGCCCGGGGCCCATTCGATTGGAAAATAAAAGGGCTTATGCCCTCTTTAATTGTCGAAAGTGACCGGAGGATAACAAGCACCCCTGTCACACCCACCATTTCCCCAAACACATCCAATCCAAATTTTGAGATAGCCATTTTGTTCGGCGTAGTCAAACAGTCCTGGAATTATATTTTTGAGGATGGCACTCCCCCCACCGCCCTCAGGGCAAGGGTTGTAAGTTATGTTTTGGGTGTATGTAAGGTTTATTCATAGAAAGCGCTGTCGTAGAGACTTCAAAAAAGGAATCATTCGATTGGAAATTGAAACGGCTAGTGCCCTTTTTAATAGTTTAAAGTGATTGGAGGGCAGGTAGCCCCCCTCTGACGCCCATCATTTCCCCAAACACCTCCAATTAAAATTTTGAGATAGCCATTTTGTTCAACGTAATTAAAAGTTCTGGAAACTAGATCTTTGAGGTTGACACCCCCCCCCCCAGCCCTCAGGGCAAGGAGTTTAAGTTATACCCTGGGGGCATATAAGGTTTTTTATTGAAAGTGCTTTCATAGAAACTTCAAAAGGGCTCATTCGATTGGATATTGAAGGGACTAGTGCCTTTTCATAGTTGAAGGTGACTGGAGAGCAACTAACGCCCCTCTTACGCCCACCATTTCCCCAAATACATCCTATCAAAATTGTTAGATAGCCATTTTGTTTATTGTAGTTGAGAGTTCTGGAAATTAGGTCTTTCAGAATGACAACCTCCTCACATTCCTCGGGGCAAGAGTTGCAATTTATTCGATGAGGGCATATAAGGTGATTATAGAAAAAGTTGTCGTAGAAACTCGAAGAGGGTTCATTAGATTGGAAATTGAAAGGGTTAGTGCCATTTTTAATTGTCGAAAGTGATTGGAAGGCTTGACATTTTTATATTAAAGATAGATTTGGGTACAATGTATTATTATTTTTTTTTTTAGACCAGGGCCACTTCTAATCGAAGGAATTGTCGTAGGAACTTTAGAAAGGGATCATTCGATTGAAAATAGAAAGGCCTAATGCCCTTATTAGTAAAAATTAAAGAAGGTGAACAGATTTTTTCGAATGGTATTTTTAAAATGAGCCATTAAACAGCTCTCTATTATGACGATTATCTACCTGCAATTACGGCGTCATTCATCAAGCTTGAACATGAAAATGCAGTTTTTTCGTAAAAAAAATGATTTTGTATCAAAAATTGTGCTTAATAATTACTAAAAGTTTCTAAATACTGCATTTTTTTTTTAAATCAGGCTTATTTTCTTTGTTATTCAAGCCAAGGGACAGTTTCCTATATAAGGTAATTGGACAAGGCGGCTCTAGTAGTGTACTTCGTTTTTTGATCTGAACAAAATGGCTATCTCAAAATTTTGATCGGATGTGTTTACTTACTTACTTACTTGTGGCGGGAATCAGGCGTTTCCACCTCGCCCGGCATCGATGATCTTGGAGACCTTCTTGGACCATGTTGAGCGATCTTCTGCCAGCTGCTCTGCAAAATCAAGCCACTGAGTTGACCATCTGTGTCCGAACTTTCTAAATCCCCCGATAGGTTCAAGGTCCGATTTGGCCAGATTCCACCAGTTTTTTCTCTGTCCTCCTTGGCGTCTCTTCCAGGAGCTAATAGGCTCGACTAGAAGTATTTGGCGAGGCAAGTATTCTGGCGGCTTCCGTAAAACATGGCCCAACCATTTCAAACGGCGTTCTTTAATAGTGAACGCAACATCTCTCTGAATATTGCACATTTAACGTAGATCCGCGCTGGAGATACGGTCACGCAGCTGTGTTCTGAGAATTCTTTGCAGACAGGTATGCTCAAACACCTTCAGCGTATTCTCATGCTGTAGTTTTACCGACCATGTTTCGCATCCGCAAAGGAGAACGGTGCGGACTAGTGCCATGTAGATTCAAACTTTCGTTTGGACACTGACTTCGCGGCGATTCCATAAGGGTTTCCGAAGGGAGGCAAAGACTGTCTGCGCTTTCTGTATTCTCTGTTGGATATCAGCGTCGGAGGATCCGTCAATACATATTTGGGAGCCTAAGTATGTAAAACAGTTGACTTTTTCCAGCTGAACTTGATTGACAGTTAGTGTGAATGGTCCTGTGTCGTGGTTAATAGCCATGAATTTCGTTTTCTCTGTGCTGACTTTCAAGCCGATCAGGTCTGCCCAGGCCACCACGTTGTCAAGCATGTTTTGAGCTTCTGCGGGGTCCGACAGGAGGCCAACATCATCCGCACAATCGAGGTCAGTCAGTGAAAGATTCTGTCCGATCTGAACTCCTGAATAGGACGACAGTGCATTTTAAAGCACCCAATCGACGCAATAATTGAACAGAGTCGGAGAGAGGACACACCCTTGTTTTACTCCGAACTCAACCAGGAATTCTTCAGTTTCTTCACCATAGACTCGAACTCGACTCACTGACGCGTCATAGTATGCCTTCATCAGTTCAACAAACTTCATTGGCATTCCGTCATTCTCTAGGATCTTCCAAAGTTTCTGGCGAGTGACAGAGTCGAAGGCGGCAATGAAGTCCGGAACATCAAGATCAGGGGTAGATTGTACCTTTCAAACTGCTAGATAATAAGGCGAAAAACGAAGATATTATCAGTACAGCCTCTACCTGGCCGAAAGTCGGCTTGATTTTCTCGGTTTCTTTCCTCCCTTGCCCCTTCGAAGCGGTTCAAGAGTATGATCCCGAATATCTTGACCGCAATGTCTATAAGACTTATTCCGCGGTAATTTTTGCATTCGGTTTTATCTCCTTTCTTATAGAAAGGGAGAATGACTGATGTCTTCCAATCTTTTGGGAAAGAATTGGTCCTCCACACTTCTTCGAGAATGCCATGGAGCTGTTCAGCAGTGACCTCAGGGCATTGTTTGTACACTTCCGGGGGGAGGCTGTCATCACCTGGAGCTTTGTGGTTCTTCAGGGTCTTGATCGCTTTTAGTATTTTGGCTCTGGTCGGTGTATCTAGCTCGACGTCGTAGGGTTCTTTAGAAACGGCAGGTGGGAAAGCATCAGGGGCGGATGATGGGGATGGGTTTAGGAGGATCTGAAAGTGATCCTTTCATCTTGCTAAGCGCTCCTTCTGACAACTGAGGATTTTTCCTGATCTGTCTTTGACTATTTCTGAGATAGCAGCTTTCTTACCAACGGACTCTTTCAGGATCTGGTAAAACTTGCGGGTATCGTGAGGATGCTGCTTTCTCTAACGACACGGTAGCATCTTCCCACATTTGGTGGCGGTCCAGACGAACAGAGCGTTTTACCTGTCTGCGCAGCTCTTTTGTTTCTTCTTTAGGGCCGCTCATCTTTTGTCTTCGCTCACCGACTATTGACAGGTAATCCAGTGCTGTCGTTTGATTTTTTGCTTGGCCTAGGATCTCATCAGCAGTCTCTGTCATCACTGTTTTAAAGGTCTCCCATCTCTTCTCAGGGGTTGGGTTTTCATCAGAACTGAGGGCGTCAAATCGGTTAGTCAGTTCCAAATTGAGGGCCTGCCGAACTTCTTTGTCTTGGAGCTTACCAATGTCGAATCCGGCCTTGGGCTTGTTTTTCCTCCGAGTTGCAAGACATAGAAAAATTTGTGCAGCAACAAGCCTGTGGTCAGACCCAGACTGCGAGCCTGTGTCCGCGCCGTTGTAAGAGCGAGAGTCCTGTACGGAGCTTCTCCAGCGCTGGCGTACGAGAATGAAGTCTATTTGAGCCTTAGTGACACCGTCATTTGAATGCCAAGCTAAAAGGTGGCTAGGTTTGTGCTGAAATATGGTATTGGTGACAACAAGGTGGTTCATCAAGGCGTAGTTTAACAACCTTTGCCCATTCTCGCATCTGTGACCTTGTCCAAATTTTCCCAGGACTTGTCTTGTGGTTTGGTCAGAGGGACCAACTCTTGCGTTGAAGTCTCCAGCAACAATCAAGTAATCACGTGTGGCAACAGAAGAAGACAGCTGCTGTAGCTCGCCGTAGAAATCATCCTTGGTCGTATCAGCAGCGTCACGGGTGGGGGCATAGGTAGAAATTATCGACACATTTGCGGGGTTTCCATTTAGTCTGATTCTGGCAAGTCTACAGGAGACTGGTTCCCATTCTAGTTGAGCATTTCTGGTTCTTTGGTTCATGATGAAACCAACTCCGTGGAGTCCCGAATTATCCTCTACTCCGGAGTAGAAAAAATGGAATTGATGTAGCGTTTCAGGAGCTGTAATAACTATGGAGCCAGAGCCTAAAATTCTGGTCTCGGATATGCAAAGTATGTCTATGTTGTACTTCTCCATCTCATGGACAAGAAAAACTTACATGGCTTCTTGTTTGACGGATCTTACATTCCAGCATCCCACATTTATTCTAGATTTTGCCTGTTTAATGACTGTAGTGGGTTTTCCTAGATTTATGGCATGAAAAGGATTTTTCGACTATCACTGCCATATTCGAAGTCGTGTCGCCTGCCGGGAACGCCGTAGTATGGTTGGCTTGTTTACTTCTCGACACCCGCGCCAATACAGGGGCCGCGTCGCTTGCCGGGGACGCCGTAGCCGTTACAACTTTTCTTCTAGGTCTCAGATCAATCGATTTTTCTTGGGAATAGAGTTGACCGCAAGGTCCCCAGTCTTGCGGGTCACCCGGAGCGCGTTGGCCACCAAATCGCTCGGCGTGGAGCTCAGTGATGTTTACACCCTTCCATCGCTTTGAGGTGCGCTGATGGATTTCCTCTGCTGCCCAAGGACGGAAGATCAAGCCTCATTGCCTGTAACTACCATCACTGCCATGGAGGTGTACAAGCTTAGCTTGACCTTTGATTCCCATCTGGAATCAGCAACTAGCCGTGGGGGGGCTAGATGCCCTCCAATCGCTTTCAACTTTTAAAAAGGGCACTAGAACTCTCGATTTCCAATCGAATAAGCCCCTTTTGAAGTTTCTACGACGACCCCATCCATATGAAGTGCCTCTGGGGAAAAAATAATAATAAATAAATAAATAATAATAAAACATTGGAGCCGTACGGCCTTTACTATAGGCAACGAAATAGCGTTACCTCTGATACTGTTTTGATAAACTGACTATTGAGAGAACGGATGAGTCTGGTAAGAGGCCTTTTAAGTTTGGTGAAGTAGAAATGATGCTTCTTAGGTCAAGATTGGCAGAAATTTCTTGGGGTGGTTTTGAGAGTGATTCTGATTTTGGTAATTTATTTGATACTTTTTATGAGTCTATTAAAGATGCTGTTCTTGATATTTGTTCTGTTTCACCTTCTAATTGTAAGTCTAAGACTGCTTTTCTTCTAAATTTTTGAATGACCCCTGGTCTCCTTATGAGTCTTAGGAGAAAAAAAAAATCTCTGGAGGGCCTCTACGTCTGCTAGCCCTTCAATGAAAGCTATTTGCTTTCAGAGATTTAAAATTTATAGAAATATTTATAGTTCTCTGTGTCGTAAGGCCAAGTCCCAGAATTATTTTAATTGTTTTTCATATTGTGGTAAAGATATATGAAAAACTTGGCAGGTTATAAACTCTGTGCTTAATTCCTCTTTTCAGTCTCCATCCACCCCTTCTTTTTTGGATCTCGATGGCAAAATCATCGAAGCTGAACTGAATGTTCAAAATGCATTTACTTCATATTTTGTGAATATTGGTAAAATGACCGCTTCGGCGGTCCTTTAATAATTTTCTTACTTCTAAAGATTTTTTTCACGATTTTCTTTTTGGTTTTCGAGCAAATCATTCGACTGATCATGCTTGTGCAGTTTTACTGAATTATCTTCACTCTGCCCTAGATTCCCTTTTTATACCTGCTGCTTTGTTTCTGGATGTTCGTAAAGCCTTTGATTCTTTAACCCACAGTGTTCTTCTATTTAAACGTTCTCATTTTGGTGCAAGAGGTAGTGCGTTTTATTGGTTCAAGTCTTTCTTGTTTGGTAGAATAATTTCTGTTTATCCACTTTTTCACTAACCATCAAGTGTTGACCAGGGGGTCCCTCAATGGTCAGATTTAGGGCCGGTACTGTTTTAATTTATATAAATGACCTATTTTTTGCAGTTAGAAATAAAAATCCTCTTTATTGCTGTCGTCTGTGTCATCCAATAGTCTCCCGTACCCATAACTATATTTTGCACGTCTGGGAGAACAGAGGATGAGGTTCGTACAATGTTAGCACCTTTGTGGGGATTTGTAGATTGTTATATAATTATTTTACTGATATATGGAAAATAAATTTATCTTTCTATCTATCCATCTATCTAGTTCCTTTTTAAGAGTAAAAACTGATACAAGGTAACTAACCCCTCGCCCCCTTCCCACTAATTCTCTTTCCCCAACACCGATCTGATTGAAATTGCGAGATAGGCATTTTGTTCAAAATAGTCCAAAGTTATGCCCAGGGCATAACTTTCAACCCTTGTCCCAGAGCTTTGGTTTTATTTTCCATCATAGAAGTGTTGTTACATGTTCTTTCGACTATTTTGAACAAAAGACCTATCTCACAATTTCAATCAGATCGTCGTTGGGGAAAGAGAGTTAGTGGGGAGGGGGAGAGGGGTTAGTTACCTTTTATCACTTTTTACTCTTAAAAAGGAACTAGATAGATAGATAGATAGAAAGATAAATTTATTTTCCATATATCAGTAAATTAATTATATAACAATCTACAAATCCCCACAAAGGCTCAATGGCCTGTAGGAGGGGGATTAAGATCAAATAAACATTAAACATTTAAATGCTTAACATTTAAACAATATAAACATAACATAAACATTTAAAAATATAAACATAAGCATTTGGACTCTTAACATGTAAAGCTTTTGCTTCATAAAACGGAGAAAAAAAAAAACAACAACAAATACAAGGAGAGTTCACTAAATAAGCTTTATCAAACTACAATGAATCACAATATCTATATATATAAAAAAAACAAAAAAAAAAAACAAAACAAAAAACAATTAAATAAAAAAACTATTGGCAGCAGGCAAAAGTAAAAAAATTAATCACATGAAAAATAAAATTTTTTTGCTAGTCTTTTAAAGGTGCCAAACGAGTGGGATTCTCGAGCCGAATCGGGAAGGGTGTTCCATGTCAAATGACACGCAACAAGAGGATTAAAATTGGACCTTATTGTTGGTATATGGGGAATTTGGATATTTAGAGAACTACGGAGCTGGTAATTTGACCGATCAGATACAAAAGAAGACTTAACCCTAAGGGACCTAGGAATATCACCATTTAGCTGAAGAAAAGCGAAAGACGCACAGGAAAGAATATAAAGTTTTTTAATACCAAGTAACGGTTTAGTTGCCGAACGATTTACATCCTGGATAAGATTTATAGCTTTATCGTAAGTATTCGAAAGCAGTTTGAGGAAAGAAGGGAAAGTAGACATCCATATGACTGGACAATAGGAAATATAAGAATGAATTAAGCTATGAAATAGGATTCTTAGAATTGGTCCTGGAAAAATATGTTTTAGTTTTCTTAAAATACCGAGGTTTCTGCATACCTTCATTTTAATCAAATCAATGTGGTGTTTAAAAGATAAATTTTTTTCTAGGAGGATACCTAGGAAACAGACATGGCCATCCTTTGGTCTACTAATAAAGCCTTTGGATATATGAATTTCAGATAATTGAGGACAAGCCTGGGATATACGAGAAAAAACTAAAAAACTAGTTTAAGAGACATTTAAGGCAAGAGAGTTAGCATTAAACCAAATTGAAACTCTCCCGAAGTGGTCCACTAACATTGTACGAACCTCATCCTCTGTTCTCCCAGACGTGCAAAATATAGTTATGGGTACGACATAACAAAATATAGTTATGGACGACAGCAATAAAAAGAATTTTTATTTATAACTGCAAAAAAAGGTTATTTATATAAATTAAAAACAGTACCGGCCCTAAATCTGACCCTTGAGGTACCCCCTGGTCAACACTTGATGGTTAGTGAAAAAATGGATAAACAGAAATTATTCTACCAGACAAGAAAGACTTGAAGCAATAAAACGCACTACCTCTTGCGCCAAAATGAGAACGTTTAAATAGAAAAACACTGGGGGTTAAAGAATCAAAGGGTTTACGAACATCCAGAAACAAAGCAGCAGGTATAAAAAGGGAATCTAGGGCAGAGTGAAGATAATTCAGTAAAACTGCACAAGCCTGATCAGTCGAATGATTTGCTCGAAAACCAAAAAGAAAATCGTGAAAAAAATCTTTAGAAGTAAGAAAATTATTAAGACGAGAAAGCATCGCCTTGTCAAATATTTTGCTAAACACAAACAACAAAGAAATTGGCCGATAGTTGGCTGGATCATTTCGTGTCCCCCCCTTATAAAATATGATGACTCGAGCACGCTTGAGACTACTCGGGAAAATACCATGCTGTAAGGAGAGGTTAATAAGTTTTGTTAAGGGAGAAATAATGGAAGGAAGTATGAACTTAATTACTTTAGAAGGACTATTATCGTCTTAAACGACGAAGAATTTTTCAATCCCATAACAATTTTAGCAATTTCTTTCTCCGTCGCTGGTTCCAAAGACATTGACTTTATACAAGGTGGCCCAAGATAAGACCTGAAGTTGGATCTTGAAGGAGAAGAACTAAGAGCCGAAGCGGTCCTTTTACCAATATTCGCAAAATATGAAGTAAATGCATCTTGAACATTCAGTTCAGCTTCGATGATTTTGCCATCGAGATCCAAAAAAGAAGGGGCGGATGGAGACTGAAAAGAGGAACTAAGCACAGAATTTATAACCTGCCAAGTTTTTCATATATCTTTACCACAATATGAAAAACAATTAAAATAATACTGGGACTTGGCCTGTCGACACACAGAACTATAAATATTTCTTTAAATTTTAAATCTCTGAAAGCAAATAGCTTACATTGAAGGGCTAGCTGACGTAGAGGCCCTCCAGAGATTATTTTTTCTCCTAAAAATCCTAAGGAGACCAGGGGTCATTCAAGGATTTAGAAGAAAAGCAGTCTTAGACTTACAATTAGAAGGTGAAACAGAACAAACATCAAGAACTGCATCTTTAATAGACTCATAAAAAGTATCAAATAAATTACCAAAATCAGAATCACTCTCAAAACCACCCCAAGAAATTTCTGCCAATCTTGACCTAAGAAGCATCAATTCTACTTCACCAAACCTAAAAGACCTCTTACCAGACTCACCAGTTCTCTCAATAGTCAGTTTATCAAAACAGTATCAGAGGCAACGCTATAGCGTTGCCTATAGTAAAGGCCGTACGGCTCCAATGTTTTATTATTATTTATTTATTATTATTTTTTTCCGCAAAGGCATTTCATATGGATGGGGCCGTCGTAGAAACTTCAAAAGGGGCTTATTCGACTGGAAATTGAGAGTTCTAGTGCCCTTTTTAAAAGTCGAAAGTGATTGGAGGGCAACTAGCTCCCCCCGCCCATCATTCACCCAAACACATCCAATCAAAATTTTGAGATAGCCATTTATTTCAGCGTAGTTGATTTCCAGATAGAAAATATGTTTTTGAGGAGGACACTCCCCCACTCCCCTTAGGGCAAGGTTTTTAAGTTATGCCCTGGGGGCATGTAAGGTTTTTATAGAAGGTGTTGTCGTAAAAACTTCAGAACGGGCTCATTCGATTGGAAATTCAAAGGGCTAGTGTTCTTTTTAATAGTCGAAAGTGATTAGAGAGCAACTAGCTCCCTCCCCCCCCGACACCCGTCATACCCAATAAAAATTTTAAGATGGCCATTTTGTTCAGCGTAGTTGATTTAACGGTAGAAAATATGCTTTTGAGGAGGACACTTCCCTAAAACCCTCAGGGCAAGGGTTTTAAGTTATGCTATGGTGGCATATAAGGTTTTTATAGAAGACGTTGTCGTAGAAAATTCAAAAAAGGCTCATTCGATTGGAAATTCAAAGGGCTAGTCCCCTTTTTAATATTTGAAAGTGATTATAGAGCAACTAACCCCGTCTCACGCCTACCGTTCCCCCAAACACATCCAATCAAAATTTTGAGATAGCCATTTTATTAAACGTAGTTTTAAGTTTTGGAAATTAGGTCTGTGAGGATGTCAACTCCCCCACAGCCCTCCGGGAAAGGGTTGTAAGTTATGCCCAGGGGGCATATAAGGTTTTGTATAGACAACGTTGTCGTAAAACCTTCAGAAAGGGCTTATTCGATTGGAAATTTCAATGGCTAGTTCCCTTTTTAATAGTTAATAGTCACCCCTTCCAAGTCCACTATTTCCTAAGGCACATCCAATAAAAATTTTAATATAGCCATTTTGTGCCACGTAGTTGAAAGTTCTGGAAATTATATGTCTGAGCAGGACACTCCCCCCACAGTCTTCAGGGGCAAGGGTTATAAGTTATCCCCTAGGGGCATATATGGTTCCTATGGAAGGAATGCTCGAATAAACTTCAGATAGGGCTCATTTGATTGGAAATTGAAAGTTCTAGTTCACTTTTTAAGCGTAAAAAGATATTGGAGGGTAACCAGCTCCCCCCCCCCCCCCAAAAAAAAAACACTTTTTTCCAAATGCATCCAATAAGCATTTTAAGATAGCTATTTTGTTAAAAACGGTTCAAAAATCATATAAGAAAAATTCCGGTGTCGACAAAACCCACGAGGGCCCGGGGGCAGGCATTGTGAGTTATGCTCTGGGGGCATATATGGGTCTTTTTGAAGGAATGCTCGTATTAACTTCAAAGAGGGATCATTTGATTGGAAATTGAAAGTTCTAGTTTACTTTTTAAGAGTCGAAAGAGATTGGAAGGCACCTAGCCCTCCCCTCTCCACTCTCTTTTTTCCTCAAACCCATCGAATAAGAATTTTGAGATAGATTTTTTTAAAACAGTTCAGAGGCCATATAACACAACTCATGGGTCAACACAGCCCCCCCAGGGCCCGAGGGCAGGTGTTGTAAGTAATGCCCTGGGGGAATATATGGTTTCTATTGAAGGGATGCTCGTAAAAAATTCAGATATGGCTCATTTGATTGGAAATTGAAAGCTCTAGTTCAGTTTTTTAGAGTCAAAAGAGATTAGAGGGCAACTAGCCCCCTCACGCCTCTTTTTCCCCAAATGTATCGAATAAAAATTTTGAGATAGCCATTAAGTAAAAAATTGCTGAAAAGTCAGATAACAAAAACTCAGGTGTGTTCACAACCCCCCCCCCCCAAGGCCCGGTGGTTGGGGTTTTAAGGTATGCCATGGGGCATATATTGTTCGTATGAAAGGAATGCTCGTATAAACTTCAGAGAGGGCTCATTTAATTGAATATTGAAAGTTCGAGCTCACTTTTTAATAGTCAAAAGAGATCCGAGGGCAGCTATCCCCCTCCCCCACGCCTTCTTTTTCAAAACCCATCTGATGAAAATTTTGAGACAGACATTTTGCTAAAAACAGTTCAAAGGTCGGATAAGAAAAAATCCGGTGTCAATAAAATCCCCCGGGGCACAGGGGAAGGCGTTTCAAGTTATGCCCTAAGGGCTTGTATGGTTCTTATGAAAGGGATGCTCGTGTGCACATCATAGAGGGCTCATTTGATTGGAAATTGAAAGTTTTAGTTCACTTTTTAAGAGTCAAGAGAGTTAAACTAGCCCCCCGCTCTTTTTTTCCCAAACCCGTCCGCTACAAATTTTTGCAAAAAAAATTCTTGCAAAAACATAAAAAACATACTAAACAAAACAAAAGAAAAAATATAAATAAATAGGAAAAGAAAACTCACATATTAAATAAACAAACTCTATTCAAACTCCAGGTGTGTCAATATAAGCATTCGATTGTATACGGCAGTGAATGGAGTTTGTTTATTTAATATGTGAGTTTTCTTTTCCTATTTATTTATATTTTTTCTTTTGTTTTGTTTAGTATGTTTTTTATGTTTATGTAAGAATTTTTTTTTCCGTTGAGCAAGGCTCCCGGATGTGGGGCCGAAATATTCGGAGTATTTGTTTTTAATTAAATGCGTTGTATTCACTGCTTTATAGAAATTAAAACCCGTTTTTCTTGTTTAATTTTTTGTACCCGGCTCAATGGTAACCAAAACTCTAAAAAACGGAATTTTGATACCAATAGATACATCAAAAGAATCAGATTTTAATTCTGATTTCAAATATGTAAGCTTCATCAAGTTTAATCCTACCCATCAAAAGTTACGCGCCTGAGAATATTTGGCTGATTTTTGGAAAAAAGGGGGAAATACCCCCTAAAAGTTATAGAACCTTAATGAAAATCACACCATCATATTCCGCGTATCAGAGAACCTTACTGTAGAGGTTTCAAGCTCCTATCTACAAAAATGTGGAATTTTCCATTTTTTGCCAGAAGAAAGATCACGGATGTGTGTTTATTTGTTTTTTTTTCCCCAGGGGTGATCGTATCGACCCAGTACTCCTAGAATATCGTGGGAGGGCTCATTGGAACGGAAATTAAAAGTTCTAGTGCCCTTTTTAAGTGACCAAAAAAATGGAGGGCAACTAGGCCCCCTCCCAAGCTCATTTTTTCCCAAAGTCACCCGATCGAAATTTTGAGATAGCCATTTTGTTCAGCATGGTCGAAAATATTATAACTATGTCTTTTAGGATGACTTAATCCCTCAAAGCCCCCAGGAGGAGGGCTGAAAGTTATGAACTTTACCCGATGTTAACATATAGTATTGGTTATTGGGACCCGGCTCAATGGTAACCGAAACTCTAGAAAACGGTATTTTGATAAAAATAGATACATCAAAAGAATCGGATTTTAATGTTGATTTCAAATATATAAGCTTCATCAAGTTTAATCCTACCCATCAAAAGTTACGCGCCTGAGAAAATTTGGCTTTTTTTTGAAAAAAGGGGGAAAGACCCCCTAAAAGTTATAGAACCTTAATTAAAAGCACATTATCATATTCCGCGTATCAGAGAACCTTACTGTAGAGGTTTCAAGCTCCTATCTACAAAAATGTGGAATTTTGCATTTTTTGCCAGAAGAAAGATCACGGGTGCGTGTTTATTTTTATTTTTTTTCCCCTAGGGGTGATAGTACCGACCTAGAATATCGTGGGAGAGCTCATTGGAATGGAAATTAAAAGTTCTAGTGCCCTTTTTAAGTGACAAAAAAAATGGAGGGCAACTAGGACCCCTCCCACGGTCATTGTTTTCCCAAAGTCACCTGATCAAAATTTTGAGATAGCCATTTTGTTTAGCATGTTCAAAAATATTATAAGTATGTCTTTTAGGATGACTTAATCCCCCGAAGCTCCCGGGAGGAGGGCTGAAAGTTATGAACTTTACTCAATGTTAACATATAGTATTGGTTATTGGGAAGTATACAGTACAGACGTTTTCAGGGGAGATTTTTCCTGGTAATGGGGGGGGGGGTCACGCAGGGACGTACGTAGGGGGGCTTCCGGGCCCAGGACCCCCCGAAATCTCACGATTTCTTTCATTTTCCAATAATTTTCTGATTTTTCTCACAGAATAATGGGTTTGAAGGATTTGCACCCCCCCCCCCCCGAAACAAATCGGCCCCCTCCCCCCCCGAAACAAGTTCCTGCGTACGTACCTGGGTTCGGGGGTTATGTAGGAGGATCTTTCCATGAAGGAAATTTTCATGGGGGAAGGGACATTGCTATGAAGGGGACGCCGGACTTCCCAGCATTATTTAAAAAAAGATCAGAAATTAAATATAAAAAATTAAGTTTTTCAACTACAACAGCAGCAACATCAAAACTTTAAACGAACAGAAAATATTACATATATGATTGGGTTCACCCCCTAGTCAATACCTCACTCTTTAAGCCAGAGATTTGTTAGTACTTTCATAAGAGCTATTTATTCTAATTAACGGCCATTGTGATTAAGCGGTCATTTTTAAAGAATTGGAACAAAATTCGAACTTTCGCTTAAAGAGCAAGGTATTGACTAGGGGGCGAACCCCCTAATATACGTATTAAAAATATATGAATATAGAAGTTCGTTACGTAAGTTAATTCGTAAGTTACGTATATTTATTACTAATAAAAACGTTCGTAAATAAAATGATACAAGTTTCGAGAAAGCCATTTAACCAAATAAAAGTAAATTAATAGGAAAATTTTGTTTTAATTATTCATGTACTCTGAGCCAAGATTAAAACCTGCATTTATTCAAAAACGTTCAAAAATTAAATAAAAAAACAAGTTTTTTTTAACTGAAAGTAAGGAGCGACATTAAAACTTAAAACGAACAGAAATTATTCCGTATATGAAAGGGGCTGTCCCCTCCTCAACGCCTTGCTCTTTACGCTAAAGTTTGACTTTCTCACAACTCTATTTTTTTTAAACAATAAAAAAACTTTAGCGTAAAGAGCGAGGCGTTGAGGAGGGGACAGCCCCTTTCATATACGGAATAATTTCTGTTCGTTTTAAGTTTTAATGTCGCTCCTTACTTTCAGTTAAAAAAAACTTTTTTTTTATTTAATTGTCAATCAGAGATGACGTGCTCTCTGTTATGTGAGACGGGATACATACAGAAGGTAAAGTACCTGCGGCAAGCATGGACGACAGAAAATCCAAAGATGCAGAAGACCTTATATCCATCAAGTTTATATTAAAATCTCCCACAGAATTAAAGACACCTTCGATTTTTCTGGATAAATCCATTCTAAGAGAATATGGGAGGTTGCTAGAAATATACAAAGCAAGACCACCCTTGACCATCTTTTGTCGATTCAGTCGTTCCATTTTATAACCTTACAAATCCAAAAGCATATCATTTTTAGAATCTAAAGAAGTGTCGCATAAGCCAACAGCGTCAGATAGCCCATCAGAAACAATTTGTTTTAGATGGTCAATTGAAGAACAAAGACCCTGAATATTCAACTGGAGCACTGAAAAATATCCATCCCGCTTGACAGCCTCCCTTAGACTAGAAAAATATTTACTCATTACTGCGTTGTTCATTGTGGTCAAATCACTGTTGACATGTCCGATAGAATTATTAATAATACTTAAAACATCTAACGGGTTATTTTCAAGCTCAAAAAGTCGTCCTACAACTGGGGGCGTTTCTAATTTGCCAGTAAAAAAAAGACAACAAATTTTAAATATGGCATTTAATCATAAAATATACATGCAAAAAAAAAACATATCTAAGCACAATCCGCGAATGATCGAATCTTTCGTATCATTGCTTGACTAGGTGGTTTAGCCAAAATTTGCCCGCGGTTAGTCCATACATTAAATTTACCGAAGCCATCTCTTCCAGCATTGAAAACTTCACGACACTTTTTTGTTAGCGATTATGACAAAAATATTCCACTCTTTGCTAGTTTAGTCTTTGCTTTGAAAACAACTTGAGGTAATTCCACATTTTTGAAGCGTATTAACACTGGTGACACTTTAGATTGATCGTTAGAGTCATTCAAAATAAATCGATAAACACTTACAATATTATTTACTTCAAAACAAGGGACCAGCATCTTGTCTTTAATGATAACCGATGCTTCTTTCTTTAGATAATTTCCAGGCCTCTGCCCTACTCCATTCATCACTAAGCAATCCAACATCTTTTCTTATTCAAAATCATCCACTTTCGATTCCAATGACAAAATCCTACTTTCCAAGCTCTTAACTATTGCAAAAAGTCCTTTGAGTGATTTTTCTATTTCTTAGAATTTTGGGTTGTAATCAATGGAAATATCATCATGAATTTTTTTGATTATAATATCAATTGCTTGATTTGCCGTATCAGGGTCTGATAGTTTAGCCTTAACTTGACAGGAAATCTCAGCTGCAAGATTCACTTGTGTCCGATTTAATTCATCCTGGGTAAAAGCTATTTTTTGCAGGATTAGGCTAGGTGCCAGTGAGTCGTCTGCAATAGCGCTCGCATGGTTTAATGCCAGATAAGTAGGCGATAACCAATTATATATGTCTGGAAACGAATCTAATTCGGTAAATGCTTTACCAACATCTTTTTCCGTTTGTTTGCGAGCTCTAGGGTTATCCGAAAGTAATTTTAAATTAGACTCTACCACTTGGTGCTCAGAATGATTGCCAGCAAAACAATGTATATCTCCATAATCCTTTAGCACCAGTTTTTGACTGCAAAACAATTGCCGGGCAAGGGGGGTAACTCTTGAAACTAGCGAGAACAGTATCAAAAGGCTTGAATCTTGACATGAGCGTAGCAATGAAAATAAATAATTACTTATCTTTGAGTGGGTCATGTAATCCAGTAATTTGCAAATAATTTCAAGTAATTGCAAGTAGTCCAAATGTTTCAATGCACGATTCAGATGATAATAGTACTGAATACTAATCAGTAGTAACTATCTATGGAATTTGCTTAGACATATAGGAATTACCATGCTATTTGCTTAGACATATAGGAAATACTTTTGCTTAGACATATAGGAAATACTTTTGCTCGGAGGTATAGCAATTACCATGCTATTTGCTTAGACTTATAGGAAATACTTTTGCTTAGACATATAGGAAATACTTTTGCTTAGACATATAGGAATTACCATGCTATTTGCTTAGACTTATAGGAAATACTTTTGCTTAGACATATAGGAATTACCATGCTATTTGCTTAGACATTGCTTAGACATTCAATTTCTTGAATGAAGTGTCTGTACTGTATATCCAAGAGGTGAAATCAATAAAGAGTTTGTTACTTACTTACAAATATTTTCATAATTTCTTGAATGAAATTTCCGTATTGTGTATCCAAGTGTTGACTTCAAGAAAGAAATTGTTACTTACTGAGAATTTTTTCATAATTTCTTGAATTAAATTTCTACATCGTGTATCTAAGTCATGTAAACAATAAAGAGTTTGTTAATTACTTAGAATTTTGTCATAATTTCTTGAACGAAATGTCTTTGTTTATCCAGCAGGTGAATTCAAGAAAGAATTTGCTACTTACTTACAATTTTTTCATAATTTCTTTAATGAAATTTCTGTATTGTGTATCCAAGAGGTGACTTCAAGAAAGAATTTGTTACTTACTTACTTACAATTTTTTCATAGTTTCTTAAATGAAGTTTCTGCATTGTGTATCCAAGAGGTGACTTCAGGAAAGAGTTTGTTACTTGCTTACAATAGAACTATTCTAAAGAATAAAGACGGGTTAAGCTTAAAGATATTTGTTTCTTTAACGTATTAACAGATTTTTTTTTGAGAAAAAAAACAACAAATGTTTACATACAAATAGTACTTAGAGTTCACTCTTAAACATCCACAAACGATGGTCCTATGATATAGAATAGTTTTTACCATGTCATATGGATTTATCACGATCAGGTATGTTCTTAGATATCCACTATGCGAAGAACCTAACCTCGTCTTCAGGACGGTGATAACCCCCTTCAAATTTAGGACACTTAAACTCTTCTAGATTGAAAAGTGGAATCCTAGGGTCACACTTTTGAATTAAAACTTTATCTGTAGGTACATTGCCCTTTACGTAGAGCGCTTCAACCCCGAAAAAGCTGCAAATTTCACTGACTTCCTCCTGAACATTTCTCAGTTCCCGACCAGCATTATTAAGTGGTGTAATCACTCTATCGTAGAATCCCAGTCTGTTTATATGACGTAATGTAGTACTCCACAAGCTTTTATCATACTCAAACATGTTATAGTTCACTATCCAATGATAACAGTCAATTTCTTCGAGTTCCATAGACAATAATAAAAATGCACATTCAAATATAACACCACAAGATGATTTTTTCAAACTGATAAATTATGTGTCATACAGTCCTATCATCTTGGAAGTTATTAATGTAGTTGTTAAGTAGAAAAATACTTCATCAAACTTTTATATCTTCGCTCAAGGTTGAATGGAGTTATGGCTAGGGGGATGAGTCCTAAAACCATCTGAATTCATTGTGGGGAGGAGTCATAAAACCCCTGGAAGTCATTGCAGGAAGGAGTCATTGAACTCTCGGTAATTGATAAATTCTGTGTCATACAGTCCTATCATCTTGGAAGTTATTAATGTAGTTGTTAAGTAGAAAAATACTTCATCAAACTTTTATATCTTCGCTCAAGGTTGAATGGAGTTATGGCTAGGGGGATGAGTCCTAAAACCATCTGAATTCATTGGAGGGAGGAGTCATAAAACCCTCCAGGAACCTAACACTCATGAACATCTAAAAAACTATGTCTGAAAACCCAAACAGCTAATTAAATATTCTAATTCATGATTTCAGGCACGTAAGGCTCAGTAGTAACCGAAACTCTATTCCTACAAGTTAAGTTAGAATAAAAGAATGTGGTAATTATATTGGGTTACACTGAAAATAATTGAACAGAAAAAATAAAACCCCGATAAATATTTACACAGAGTCTCTCAAACCCCCGTAAAGCTATTTTAAAAGGTATAAGAATTATTTATTTAACAGAAATCCTCGCTTTTTGAATGAACACTAAGTAAAGAAAAAAATCACACGGAATAAAACAACAGAGTCCCTCAAACCCCGTAAAGCTATTTTAAAAGGTATAAGAATTATTTATTTAACAGAAATCCTCGCTTTCAATTGAACGGAAAAAATATAACAATTATTTATTTAACAGAAATCCTCACTTTTTGAATGAACACCATGTAAAGAAAAAATCACACGGAATAAAACAACAGAGTCCCTCAAACCCCGTAAAGCTATTTTAAAAGGTATAAGAATTATTTATTTAACAGAAATCCTCACTTTTTGAACGAACACCATGTAAAGAAAACCAAGTAAAGAAAAAATCACACGGAATAAAACAACAGAGTCTCTTAAACCCCGTAAAGCTATTTTAAAAGGTATAACAATTTTTTATTTAACAGAAATCCTCGCTTTTTGAACGAACACCATGTAAAGAAAAAATCACAGGAATAAAACAACAGAGTCCCTCAAACCCCGTAAAGCTATTTTAAAAGGTATAACAATTATTTATTTAACAGAAATCCTCACTTTTTGAACGAACACCATGTAAAGAAAACCAAGTAAAGAAAAAATCACACGGAATAAAACAACAGAGTCTCTTAAACCCCGTAAAGCTATTTTAAAAGGTATAACAATTATTTATTTAACAGAAATCCTCGCTTTTTGAACGAACACCATGTAAAGAAAAACTCACACGGAATAAAACAACAGAGCCCCTCAAACCCCCGTAAAGCTATTTTAAAAGGTATAACAATTATTTATTTAACAGAAATCCTCGCTTTCAATTGAACGGAAAAAATATAAGAATTATTTATTTAACAGAAATCCTCGCTTTTTGAACGAACACCATGTAAAGAAAAAATCACACGGAATAAAAGAACAGAGTCCCTCAAACCCCGTAAAGCTATTTTAAAAGGTATAACAATTATTAATTTAACAGAAATCCTCGCTTTCAATTGAACGGAAAAAATATAAGAATTATTTAGTTAACAGAAATCCTCGCTTTTTGAACGAACACCATGTAAAGAAAAAATCACACAGAATAAAACAACAGAGTCCCTCAAACCCCGTAAAGCTATTTTAAAAGGTATAACAATTATTTATTTAACAGAAATCCTCGCTTTTTGAACGAACACCATGTAAAGAAAAAATCACACGGAATAAAACAACAGAGCCCCTCAAACCCCCGTAAAGCTATTTTAAAAGGTATAACAATTATTTATTTAACAGAAATCCTCGCTTTCAATTGAACGGAAAAAATATAAGAATTATTTAGTTAACAGAAATCCTCGCTTTTTGAACGAACACCATGTAAAGAAAAAATCACATAGAATAAAACAACAGAGTCCCTCAAACCCCGTAAAGCTATTTTAAAAGGTATAACAATTATTTATTTAACAGAAATCCTCGCTTTTTGAATGAACACCATGTAAAGAAAAAATCACACGGAATAAAACAACAGAGTCCCTCAAACCCCGTAAAGCTATTTTAAAAGGTATAACAATTATTTATTTAACAGAAATCCTCGCTTTCAATTGAACGGAAAAAAATATAAGAATTATTTATTTAACAGAAATCCTCGCTTTTTGAACGAACACCATGTAAAGAAAAAATCACACGGAATAAAACAACAGAGTCCCTCAAACCCCGTAAAGCTATTTTAAAAGGTATAACAATTATTTATTTAACAGAAATCCTCGCTTTCAATTGAACGGAAAAAATATAAGAATTATTTATTTAACAGAAATCTTCGCTTTTTGAACGAACACCATGTAAAGAAAAAATACATTACCAATTCGTCGCTAAGCATTTTTCAAATTTATAACAAATTACCTGAGTTAACAACTCCTTCGGGCCTCCAAAATTGACCCCTCCCCTCCCTGCCCTCAGAAATGGGGGGGGGGGTGAAGGGAACGTTAGATCCTATTTTAAATTGACAATACTTATCAAACATCACTTGTCTATTATACAGGTCACATATCTCATTACCCTTTTTAAATGTTAATCAAAAATGTTAGCTCACCTGTCAATAGTCGGTGAGCGAAGACAAAAGATGAGCGGCCCTAAAGAAGAAACAAAAGAATTGCGCAGACAGGTAAAACGCTCTGTTCGTCTGGACCGCCACCAAATATGGGAAGATGCTACCGTGTCGTTAGAGAAAGCAGCATCCTCACGATACCCGCAAGTTTTACCAGATACTGAAAGAGTCCGTTGGTAAGAAAGCTGCTATCTCAGAAATAGTCAAAGACAGATCAGGAAAAATCCTCAGTTGTCAGAAGGAGCGCTTAGCAAGATGAAAGGATCACTTTCAGATCCTCCCAAACCCATCCCCATCATCCACCCCTGATGCTTTCCCACCTGCCGTTTCTAAAGAACCCTACGACGTCGAGCTAGATACACCGACCAGAGCCAAAATACTAAAAGCGATCAAGACCCTGAAGAACCACAAAGCCCCAGGTGATGACAGCCTCCCCCCGGAAGTGTACAAACAATGCCCTGAGGTCACTGCTGAACAGCTCCATGGCATTCCCGAAGAAGTGTGGAGGACCAATTCTTTCCCAAAAGATTGGAAGACATCAGTCATTCTCCCTTTCTATAAGAAAGGAGATAAAACCGAATGCAAAAATTACCGCGGAATAAGTCTTATAGACATTGCGGTCAAAATATTCGGGATCATACTCTTGAACCGCTTCAAAGGGGCAAGGGAGGAAAGAAGCCGAGAAAATCAAGCCGGCTTTGGGCCAGGTAGAGGCTGTACTGATAATATCTTCGTTTTTCGCCTTATTATCTAGCAGTTTGAAAGGTACAATCTACCCCTGATCTTGATGTTCCGGGACTTCATTGCCGCCTTCGACTCTGTCACTCGCCAGAAACTTTGGAAGATCCTAGAGAATGACGGAATGCCAATGAAGTTTGTTGAACTGATGAAGGCATACTATGACGCGTCAGTGAGTCGAGTTCGAGTCTATGGTGAAGAAACTGAAGAATTCCTGGTTGAGTTCGGAGTAAAACAAGGGTGTGTCCTCTCTCCAACTCTGTTCAATTATTGCGTCGATTGGGTGCTTTAAAATGCACTGTCGTCCTGTTCAGGAGTTCAGATCGGACAGAATCTTTCACTGACTGACCTCGATTGTGCGGATGATGTTGGCCTCCTGTCAGACCCCGCAGAAGCTCAAAACATGCTTGACAACGTGGTGGCCTGGGCAGACCTGATCGGCTTGAAAGTCAGCACAGAGAAAACGAAATTCATGGCTATTAACCACGACACAGGACCATTCACACTAACTGTCAATCAAGTTCAGCTGGAAAAAGTCAACTGTTTTACATACTTAGGCTCCCAAATATGTATTGACGGATCCTCCGACGCTGATATCCAACAGAGAATACAGAAAGCGCAGACAGTCTTTGCCTCCCTTCGGAAACCCTTATGGAATCGCCGCGAAGTCAGTGTCCAAACGAAAGTTTGAATCTATATGGCACTAGTCCGCACCGTTCTCCTTTGCGGATGCGAAACATGGTCGGTAAAACTACAGCATGAGAATACGCTGAAGGTGTTTGAGCATACCTGTCTGCAAAGAATTCTCAGAACACAGCTGCGTGACCGTATCTCCAGCGCGGATCTACGTTAAATGTGCAATATTCAGAGAGATGTTGCGTTCACTATTAAAGAACGCCGTTTGAAATGGTTGGGCCATGTTTTACGGAAGCCGCCAGAATACTTGCCTCGCCAAATACTTCTATTCGAGCCTATTAGCTCCTGGAAGAGACGCCAAGGAGGACAGAGAAAAAACTGGTGGAATCTGGCCAAATCAGACCTTGAACCTATCGGGGGATTCAGAAAGTTCGGACACAGATGGTCAACTCAGTGGCTTGATGTTGCAGAGCAGCTGGCAGAAGATCGCTCAACATGGTCCAAGAAGGTCTCCAAGATCATCGATGCCGGGCGAGGTGGAAACGCCTGATTCCCGCCACAAGTAAGTAAGTAAGTAAACACATCCAATCAAAATTTTGAGATAGCCATTTTGTTCAGATCAAAAAACGAAGTACACTACTAGAGCCGCCTTGTCCAATTACCTTATATAGGAAACTGTCCCTTGGCTTGAATAACAAAGAAAATAAGCCTGATTTAAAAAAAAATGCAGTATTTAGAAACTTTTAGTAATTATTAAACACAATTTTTGATACAAAATCATTTTTTTTACGAAAAAACTGCATTTTCATGTTCAAGCTTGATGAATGACGCCGTAATTGCAGGTAGATAATCGTCATAATAGAGAGCTGTTTAATGGCTCATTTTAAAAATACCATTCGAAAAAATCTGTTTACCTTCTTTAATAGCTTGGATACACGTACGATATTTTGATTTGGTTAAATTTTAAGAGCAGAAGTAGCCCCAAAAGTATGAATATAATATCCTCAGTCGTTCTTGGGATAGAGCTGAGATGCCATATTGGGCATTAGCATTAACACAGTGCATTTTGATTTAATCTTAAGGCAACATTAAGTTTTTAAACATAATGGGCAAATGGGAGGGTGGGCGTGAGAGGGGGATTAGTTGCCTTCCAATCACTTTCGATTACTAATAAGGGCATTAGGCCTTTCTATTTTCAATCGAATGATCCCTTTCTAAAGTTCCTACGACAATTCCTTCGATTAGAAGTGCCCTGGTCTAAAAAAAAATAATAATAATACATTGTACCCAAATCTATCTTTAATATAAAAATGTCAAGCCTTCCAATCACTTTCGACAATTAAAAATGGCACTAACCCTTTCAATTTCCAATCTAATGAACCCTCTTCGAGTTTCTACGACAACTTTTTCTATAATCACCTTATATGCCCTCATCGAATAAATTGCAACTCTTGCCCTGAGGAATGTGAGGAGGTTGTCATTCTGAAAGACCTAATTTCCAGAACTCTCAACTACAATAAACAAAATGGCTATCTAACAATTTTGATAGGATGTATTTGGGGAAATGGTGGGCGTGAGAGGGGCGTTAGTTGCTCTCCAGTCACCTTCAACTATGAAAAAGGCACTAGTCCCTTCAATATCCAGTCGAATGAGCCCTTTTGAAGTTTCTATGAAAACACTTTCAATAAAAAACCTTATATGCCCCCAGGGTATAACTTAAACTCCTTGCCCTGAGGGCTGGGGGGGGGGGTTGTCAACCTCAAAGATCTAGTTTCCAGAACTTTTAATTACGTTGAACAAAATGGCTATCTCAAAATTTTAATTGGAGGTGTTTGGGGAAATGATAGGCGTCAGAGGGGGGCTACCTGCCCTCCAATCACTTTAAACTATTAAAAAGGGCACTAGCCGTTTCAATTTCCAATCGGATGATTCCTTTTTTGAAGTCTCTACGACAACGCTTTCTATGAATAAACCTTACATACACCCAAAACATAACTTAAAACCCTTGCCCTGAGGGCGGTGGGGGGAGTGCCATCCTCAAAAATATAATTCCAGGACTGTTTGACTACGCCGAACAAAATGGCTATCTCAAAATTTGGATTGGATGTGTTTGGGGAAATGGTGGGTGTGAGAGGGGTGCTAGTTATCCTCCGGTCACTTTCGACAATTAAAGAGGGCATAAGCCCTTTTATTTTCCAATCGAATGGGCCCCGGGCATAGCTTACAATCCTTGTCCCAAGGGCTCTCAGGGGGTTATCATCCTCAAAGGCCTAATTTCTAAAACTTTTAACTACGTTGAACAAAATGGCTGTCTAAAAAGTTTGGTTGGATGTGCTATGGAAAAAAGTGAGCGTGAGAGGGGGGTCGGTTGCCCTCTAATCCCTTTCGACTATTAAAAAAGGCACAAACCCTCTGAATTTCAAATTGAATGGGCCCTACTTGACTATGAATGAGCCCTATATAACACCAGGGCACAACTTAAAACCCTTACCCTGAGGGCTGAGGGGGGAGTGTCATCCTCAAAAATATAATTTCCGGGCCTTTCAACTACTTTGAACAAAATGGCTATCTCAAAATTTTAATTGGATGTGTTTGGGGAAATGATGGGCGTCAGAGGGAGGGCTACCTGCCCTCCAATTACTTTCAACTATTAAAAAGGGCACTAGCCGTTTCAATTTCCAATCGAATGATTCCTTTTTTGAAGTCTCTACGACAACGCTTTCTATGAATAAACCTTAGATACACCCAAAACATAACTTACAACCCTTGCCCTGAGGGCGGTGGGGGTAGTGCCACCCTCAAAAATATAATTCCAGGACTTTTTGACAACGCTGAACAAAATGGCTATCTCAAAATTTGGATTGGATGTGTTTGGGGAAATGGTTGGTGTGAGAGGGGTGCTAGTTATCCTCCAGGTCACTTTCGACAATTAAAGAGGGCACAAGCCCTTTTATTTTCCAATCGAATGGGCCCCGGGCATAGCTTACAATCCTTGTCCCAAGGGCTCTCAGTGGGTTATCATCCTCAAAGGCCTAATTTCTAAAACTTTTAACTACGTTGAACAAAATGGCTATCTAAAAAGTTTGGTTGGATGTGCTATGGGAAAAAGTGAGCGTGAGAGGGGGGTCGGTTGCCCTCTAATCCCTTTCGACTATTAAAAAAGGCACAAGCCCTCTGAATTTCAAATTGAATGGGCCCTTTTTGACTATGAATGAGCCCTATATAACACCAGGGCACAACTTAAAACCCTTACCCTGAGGGCTGAGGGGGGAGTGTCATCCTCAAAATATAATTTCCGGACCTTTCAACTACTTTGAACAAAATGGCTTACTCAAAATTTTGATTTGATGTGTTTGGATAAATGGTGGGCATGGAAAGAGTGTTAGTTGCCTTCCAATCACTTTAGACTATTAAAATAGCACTAGCCATTTCAATGTCCAGTCAAATGAGACATTTTTGAAGTTTCTACAACAACTCTTTCTATGAAAAGCTTATGTGCCCCCAGGGCATAACTTACAACCCTTGCCCTGAGGACTGTGGGGGAGTGTCCTCCTTAAAAACAATATTTCTATCTGGAAATCAACTACGCTGAACAAAATGGATGTCTCAAAATTTTGATTGGATCTGTTTGAGGAAATGATGGGCATCAGAGGGGGCTACCTGCCCTCCAATCACTTTCAACTATTAAAAAGGGCACTAGCCGTTTCGATCAAATGATTCCTTTTTTGAAGTCTCAACAACAACGCTTTCTATGAATAAACCTTATATACACCCAAAACATAACTTACAACCCGTGCCCTGAGGGCAGTGGGGGGAGTGTCATCCTCCAAAACATAATTCCAGGACTATTTGAATATGTCGAACAAAATGGTTATCTAAAAATTTGGATTGGATGTGTTTGGGGAAATGGTGGGTGTGAGAGCGATGTTAGTTATCCTCCGGTCAGTTTTGACTATTAAAAGGGCACAAGCCCTTCTAGTTTCCAATCGAATGGACCCTTTTTGAAGTTTCCAAAATATCATTATCTAGAAAAACCTTGCATGCCCTTGGGCATAGCTTACAACCTTTGTCCCAAGGGCTCTGAGGGGGTAATCATCCTCAAAGGCCTAATTTCTAAAAATTTTAACTACGTTGAACATAATGGCTATTTAAAAAGTTTGGTTGGATGTGTTATGGGAAAAATTGGGCGTGAGAGGGGGGTCGGTTGCCCTCCAATCCCTTTCGACTATCAAAGAGGGCACTAGCCCTCTGAATTTCAAATTGAATGAGCCCTTTTTGACTATGAATGAACCCTATATGACACCAGGGCACAACTTAAAACCCTTACCCTGGGGGCTGAGGGGGGAGTGTCATCCTCAAAAATATAATTTCCGCACCTTTCAACTACTTTGAACAAAATGGCTATCTCAAATTTGGATTTGATGTGTTTGGATAAATGGTGGGTATGGAAGGAGTGTTAGTTGCCTTCCAATCACTTTAGACTATTAAAAGAGCACCAGCCATTTCAATGTCCAATCAAATGAGCCGTTTTTAAAGTTTCTACGGCGACTCTTTCTATAAAAACCTTATGTGCCCCCCGGGCATAACTTACAACCCTTGCCCTGAGGACTGTGGGGGAGTGTCCTCCTCAAAAAAAATATTTCTATCTGGAAATCAACTACGCTGAAAAAAATAGATGACTCAAAATTTTGATTGGATTTGTTTGGGGAAGTGGCGGGCGTGAAAGGGGTGTTAGTTGCCCTCCAATTACTTTCGACTATTAAAAAGGGTACTAGTCATTCCAATTTCCAATCAAATGAGCCCTTTTCCAAGTTCTACGACAAATCCTTAGATACGAAGTGCCCTGATCTAAAGAAAAAAAATAATACATTGTGCCAATATCGTTAGGCAGCACGATTGCACTGCCTATGATAAAAGCATGCAGTAATTTTTCGAAGTTTAAAAAAAAATCTGATTTGTGAATTGAACTATTATATTAAAAGACTATCATTAGAAGAACAAATCAATGTATACATTGGACTTCGTTAAATGCCTGATTCTTTGTGGTTCGTCTCTTACTATTCCAAAGAAGAAAAAGCCATCGGCTCTTTCCTGTTTGTAATAAGGGCTACATAAAGGGTCAATACAGTTCATTATAAATGGGGATGTAAGTTTCATCGGATATAGTTCATACCTAGTAAAGAACAAACCATGGCATATAGTAACTGAAAGTTAAAAAAAATACAAGTATCTTTTGAAAATTTACTTGTCTGGGGTATATCAGGGTTGCGGCGGAAGCTGCAACCAAATAACTCCTAACTAAGGACTCCTAGAAAAAACTTGATCATTTGGGGGTGTACTCCTTTTTTAGGAAATCCGGCAAATTTTCTCAGGCCCTTAACTTTTGATTTGTACGTAATTCTAAATTTAATGCATCTTTTATATTTGGAATCAGCAAAAAAATCCAATTCTTTTGATGTAGGCTATCTGTTGATATCAAAATTCCGTCTTATAGAGTTACGGTTACTGTTGAGCCGAGTCACTCCCTACTTACAGTTCGTCACAACAAACTGTCCAAAAAGAATTTCCTGCATTAGCTGAAATGAAACCGAAATATTTTGTTCGTTTGGTTGTAGAAAAGGAACTTCATGCAGGCATCTTATCACTGACACCAAGGTTTGACAAACTTTTTGCAAATTATAGGCAAGCACATCACCTCATTAAAAGGCAATAATATAAAACTGTTATTCTCTTTCTCTGTTTGTAAGAGTTTGTCTCATGAATTTCGTAGCACTAAAAATTTTCGTCCTGTGTTAATTTTTAAAATGGAAGGGAGGCGCCACAAGATTAAACATTTTTAAGAGAGACGTGGTAAAATGAAGTTTGAAAGCTGGTGTCGTAAACACTTCGAAAGGGGCTCATTTGATAGGACAATGAAAGTTTTATTTTAGGCCATTTTAATAGTCGAAAGGGATTGGAGGGACACCAACCCCCTCCCTGCCCATCATTTCCCCAAATGCATTCAATTAAAATTTTGAGATTATCGTTTTGTTCAGCATGGTTGAAACATTCGGTAATTATGTCTTTGAGGATGACACCCCCCTTTTAAACCCCTCAGAGCAAGGGCTATAAGTTGTGCTAGTGGCCTATTTTTATAATTTCAGGTTTCTATGGAAGTGGGGGTTATATAAAATTCGGAAGGGGCTCATTCTATTGGAAATCAAAAGTTCTAGTGCCCTTTTAAGGGCCGAAACTAATTGGAGGGCAAATAGCTCCCGTACATCATCTGTTCCCCAAATGAGCCCAATAGTCATTTTTAAATAGCCATTTTATTCAATATATTCCCAAAGATAGAAAAGAATTTTATTTTAAAAATTACTACCACAGCATGATCGCCGAATTTGAATTTTACGTACAAAAAAGCACTATATATATATATATATATATATATATATATATATATATATATTATATATATATATATATATATATATATATATATATATATATATATATATATATCTATATATATATATATATATATAATATATATATATATATATATATATATATATATATATCATCTTCAGAACGTGACGTTCACGTCAAACATAATTCATTGTAAAAAATACATTAAAAAAAAACTACGCTTAGTTAAAAAGTCAAAATTAAAAATAAATAGAAAATAATAAAATTAATGAAAATACATAAAGAATATGATGGGTCAAGATTTAGAAATTTGTTTTATACATATTTACGAAACTAGGTATGAAACTTTTTGCTAACCGCTGATGGGCACAGCGTACCGACTGAAGTTTCTCATAAGGCGCTGCAACCCTGCGCGGGAGTACGTTTTGTTGTGGATCGAAGGGGGGGGGGAAGGGTTTTGTGAATTGGGTGGCTCAGAGATTTTCTTCCTAAATCCATGTAGAGTTTCTCTCTTCTTTTTTTCAGAGTTTTTATTTTAAATTTTGTCAGCAGCTTTTCATACGACATTTCTGTCTGCTTTGAAACTATCATTGGAGCTTCTTTCTGAGCTCTTTCGATCTTGGCACTTTGCTCAGTAGGCAGTCCAAAATGCCATACAAAAGCTATATATTCCAGAATTGGGCAAATAAAAGATGTAAATATTTGGAGGAGGGGATCTGGAGGGGCGCCATGTTTCGACATAAGCTTGAACATCTGCAGCCCAGCATTCCCCTTTTTTACTAGACTAGATGTGTTTGCTTCCCATTTTAAATCACCGGTAATAATAACTCCCAAGAGTTTAATTTTCTTTACTTTAAGAGAATCAGAGATAGTTGGTAGAAAATTTGGTTCAGAGGAATTTAAAAATTAAATAGTTAAAATTGAACATTTACTGCTATTTACTTTCATATTTGAACTGGAAGCTTTAGTCTTCACGTTATTAATTAAAATTTGAGCTTTGCTACATTCATTTGCTTCACAAATTTCTCCAAGGGTAAGGTCGTCAACATATTTCCAGCGGTCTCCACAATCATTAGCGATATAATTGATCATAACTAGAAAAAGAATAGGACCCAGAATGATATCTTGAGGTACACAACAAAAGACTGGCTCGGGTTCAGAGAAAGACTTCTTATATTTTAAAATTTGAGACCTATTTATTAAAATACCCTGAATCATTTTCACGACAGCAACATTCACTCTAAAATCAATTAAAAGATCATATAACAAGACTCTTGGGGTTGAAACAAACCTTGTAGTCTTGGGGCTTGGTAAGGCTATGATGAAAGGGAAGTAAGGCTATGATTTGGAAATTGGAAGTTCTAGTTCCATTTTAAGAGTAAAACTGATAGAAGGTAACTAACCTCTCGCCCCTCCCAACTAACTCTATTTCCCCAACACCCATCTGACTGAAATTGTGAGATAGCCATTTTGTTCAAAATAGTCCATAGAACATGTAACTATACTTCTGTGATTGAAAAAAAAACTCCAAAGATCTGGGAAAAGGGTTGAAAGTTATGCCCTGGGCACATATAAGATTTTTTTCTTAGAATGGGTGGCCGTATAAACTTCAGATGGGACTCATTCGATTTGAAATTGGAAGCTATAACGCTCTTTTTAAGGGTTAAAAGTGAGATAAGGGCAACCAGCTTCGCCCCCCCCACCCATTATTTCCCAAACAAACATCCAATCAAAATTTTGAAAAATCTATTTTCTTTTGCATTGTTGAATGGTCCAGTAATTATGCCTTAGGGACTATCAACCCCCTCCCCTCCCAACAGCCCTCAGGACAAGGGCTGTAAGTTAGGCAATTTGTTCATTGTTAATATAATAGTATGTGTTATTGAGACATGTTTGACCTTTACTTTTGACCTTTATTATGCATATTTGTCCTTTACTTTCCCAAAATACGAAGAGCATTCAGGTGAGTCTTTCAGGAAATTTTGATTGGAGTGTTGAATTAAATCAAAACAGGTTAATTTTATATGGGTTGTCAAAACGGTGTTACCCAGTAACAACAGAGCATATTCATTTGGAACTTTCAGGAAATGGTAAGGGAAATGATCAATTGACCAAACAGGCAATATTTGTAAACTACTACTGCTGCTACAACTACCACTGCTTCTACTGCTACTACAACTAATACTACAACAACTACCACTACTATCACTAAAAATACTCCTTCTATAGTGCGTACTACTAATGCTGAGAAAATTCAAATAAATATCTGAGGCAACATTGAGGAGAAAGTTGAACTAAATCAAAACATACTATGTGCATACAGATAGCAGATACGGGCGTATCAGTTACATTTCAGGGACGGCTTACCGTATCAAGAGAAAACTTCCGGGGCATCATGAGTGGGATGGTCAAGTGACAAAGGGTAGCATGTACGTGCTACTACTGCTATAAATACTGCTGCTGCGACTGTTACTAATACTACTAATAATACATTATTACTGCTATTACTGTTCCTACTACCACCCCTATGACTATGATACTAGTGCAAATAAGGCGACGCTTATGAGATTGAAAATTTTAGTAAATATTTAGGGACAACTTGAACTGAATTATAACATACTATGTGCATGCTGATTGTCAACAGGGTATATCTCAGAAGTGGATTTGGGTATTAAGTTGGAACTATCAGAGACTACTTAAAGGGAAAGATCAATTGACAAAAGGTAATATATGCATGCCACTACTAACACTTCTACCTCTCCTACTTTACTAATACTAATCTAGTACTGCTAGTAAACTAATCCAACTACCGCTTCAATTGCAACCACTTGTAAGGTGTAGAGTATTAAGATGAAAAGGACGTCAAAAGGGGGTCAAAAGGACACATCAGCGATATTTTTGGAAAGGCTTACCTTGTCGAGGTAAAATATCCTAGGCATCATGAGGCGGATGTTCAAGTGACCAGAACACAACATGTACATGCTATTATACTGTTGTTACTACTACTACTAATACAACACAAATACTGCTACTATTTCTACTACTATCTCAAAAACTACCGCAATACTAGTAGTAGTGAGGCTAAGTCTGTGAAGTTCAAATTTGAGAGTACTTTGAGGGAAAATTTCAACTAAATCAAAAGACACTATGTACATTTAGATTGTCAAAATAGCATATCTTAAGAATTGATTTGTGTATTAAGTTGGACCTCTCAGAGAATACTTAACGGAGAAGATCAAATGAACAAATGGAAATATGTGCATGTTACTACTAACACTATACTACCACTACTATATTTACTCCATATGTACCGTGCTCGTAGAAATCTGCTAAAAGTGATTAAGATCTTTCTTTCTGATCTTTCACTGCGGTTGCACACGACGGGTTTATTTCTTGCGAATATTCAGTAAGTGTAGAGGTTTCCCAGGGCAGTGTTATGCATAAACGACATGGGAGACAACCTCGCAAGCCCTCTGCATCAATTTGCTGATGATACAACGACACACTCAGTCGTTCCAAAAAACAAAAACCCAGCACAAGCCTCCCTTTTCCAAGGAGGAATCAAAAAGTGGTATTATGGATGAATGATCAACTTCAATGCGTTGAACACAAATGAGCTTTTTATCATCCTATCAGACGGGCCAAGTGAAAAATCCTGTTTCATTTTCAAAAATGAAACTATAAAGAGAGTCAACTAGCTTCATCTACTGGGGATTCCTTTCCTTACCGATCTCTCTTAGAATTAATTAAAAAAAATCCCACAAATCAAGCTTTTCAAAGAAAAGTAAAAGGCTGTACTAAGCCAAAAATGAGAAGATATGAAGTCAAATAAACTCCCAAGCCTAAAAACTACCACAAATCACCATCAATAAATAAATGAAACTAAAAAGAACAGAAATTACAATAAATAACCGAGTCAAACTCGAAACGAGCAAGAATTAGCATAAGTGGGTCTGACAACCCCCCTGCATTCTCAAGACTATCACATAGTTTGCATTTTCCTGAACAAAAATGACAGTGGGTTGTCAGTTTAATATATATATATATATATATATATATATATATATATATATATATATATATATATATATATATATATATATATATATATATATATATATATATATATATTATATATATATATATATATATATATATATATATATATATATATATATATATATATATATATATATATATATATATATATATATATATATATATATATATATATATATATATATATATATATATATATATATATATATATATACATATATATATATATATATATATATATATATATATATATATATATATATATATATATATATATATATGTATATATATATATATATATATATATATATATATATATATATATATATATATATATATATATATATATATATATATATATTATATATATATATATATATATATATATATACTGATGTTTACTCCTTAAAGTTTGAATAATTTTTTATCTATTAAAGTAAAAAAAAAACCTTTTGATTGCACAAAAGGGGGGGCAAGTAATATTATTGTCCGACAATTCCAATTTCCGGATATAAGGTCTTTATAAAGTCAAGCTTAGTCCCAAGGAACTCTAGGCTGAAAAGGGGAAGCACAAATGGCTCTCCTAGCGTTCTCTTCTTGGTTAAGGTTCCTTCCCTCTTTGAACCCTCTGTTATTCAAAGCTTAAATTTCTGGGAAGAAATTTAATTTAGCTTATTTTAACCTTAAAATGCTGTTTTGTCCAAATGGCTCAAGCCTTGTCTAAGTGGAAATACTACCGAACAATAAACCCAAAATCACCAACTTTATTGTAAATATAGATTTCAGCACTAGTTGTTATTATTTTCTCCCATATACGTATTAAAGTTATCTCCAAATGACAGAAATCTTTAGAGGTTTTCTTCTTATTTTAATTTTATCTTCAAACTTTTGTCTCCAAGGGGAATTCAGACAGACTGTGGTAGCCTATCGTAATTACAAAGTAAAAACACTTACTCCTTGTTTGATCCAAAAAAGACTACTTTGTTTTCCGTCCCCGAATCCCTATTTTAAGTTTTGTCTTATTTTGTTCTTCTTTTCTCTCATTGACCAAAGACCAGTTTTGATGTAATCCTAATAATAGTTCTTTGTTCAAAAGGTTAGTTTCCGCTTTCTCTATTAAAAACCCTGTTTTGTCATGTGATACAACTCGCTTAATTTTCTTGTCGTTGATCCCTGGTCTAAAACGGTGGTTCGGCATTTGCATTTTATGGCCCTAAATGGATCAAGGGTATTCTTATTCAAATGTAATGTTGTTTGTTTTCCTTACACAAAGAAAATTAATACTTCGTTACCTTTATAATTACTCAAAAGTCATACTTTGCTATTTTTACAATTTAGTCGGGTTATGATGGCTTTCCCACATTCTCACAACCTCCCACACTTAAAATTCTTAGTACTTTTATTTTTTCTTAATGAAACCATAACTTTGCTAAGAATCAATTTATTTCATTTTCTTCTTGTTCTACATTTAAGTAAAATCCTTGAGACTTTTGTTTCCTATAGTCTAACCATAGTTTTCTCAATGTTTTGAATATTATTCCTATTGAGACTAGTCCTAATAAAGATAGAAATAGATTAAAGGTATTGAGAAAAAATGTCCAATAGCTAGCCGTTTTCCTTCCTTTTTCGTCCTTTAAGGAAATGTGCATTTTTCTTAGCTCAGCTATGCCAATCTGCGTCTTGGAGTTGTTCTGGAAATATATAGAGATTAAATCTTCAAATTCTTTGCTCCATTCGTTTTTTGTATCAGCTATGGAGAGGTTGCCTTTTAGGCTAATTATCGATATGTTTAAAGGTGCCATTTCTTTTGTAATCTGTCCCCTATACATATTGTTTATCTTTAACATCTCGGCAGTTAGAGAACATTCTTCCGGCAATTTCACTATTGAGCTGCCTTTAACATATGTCAATTTACTGTTTTTTTCTGTTTTGCATTCGAAATGTATTCTTATTTCTTCTTTGAAAGGAGATGTGATTATACATTTTTCCCTTCCAATTCTTTGGATTAAGATTTTATTTTCCTTTATAATTTTGGTTTGAGACTCTTTATTTATTAATGCATTATTTTCCATATAGTTTGCTAAACTGCAGGAGTTCATTTGTGTGCTTCTAATAATAAATTGGTGGTTGCAAAATAGTGGTATACTCTTTAAATTACATCCTTTTTCTGTATTGTCATCTTCTAAAATATATCTCGTTTGATCTTTACTCAACCCAAAAAATTTGAACTTGTTTTCTATTTGAAAGAAATACGAAGTGTTTGACACTGGGAATGGAATGCTGAACATTTCGAACATTCTGAACCCATCTTGTTTATTTGATATGGAGAAATCACAAATAACCAACAATTTCAATTTTTGTGTCGCCACATTGCAGCTAGTCGATTTATAAAGTTCCAGTAAGCCGTAACGCCTATAATTAACCAATATTCTATAACCTATTGGTAGTGAATTTTCAATTTCAAAAATTGTCCTAAGCATGTCTGCCGGATCTGTGACAATGAATGGGAAACTTTTATTTTCTGCTTGAAGAATAGAAAGGATTACTGTTTCTATTTTCTTTACTAGCTTTTTTTTCTTCTTTTTTATACATATTTGTCGGCTGACAAATACCTCTTGAACGAGATTAGATACTCATTCATCTTCAGAACAAAACTCCTCTCAATTATCCGTGCTAGTGACTCCTGTTTCAAAGTCCTAGTCTTTCCGTGCCGGTGACCTTCATAGTCCTAGTCTTGTCCGTCCTAGTGTCTCCTGTTTCATAGTCCTAGTCTTTCCGTGCTAGTGACCTTCATAGTCCTAGTCTTGTCCGTGCTAGTGACTCCTGTTTCATAGTCCTAGTCTTTCCGTGCCGGTGACCTTCATAGTCCTAGTCTTGTCCGTCCTAGTGTCTCCTGTTTCATAGTCCTAGTCTTTCCGTGCTAGTGACCTTCATAGTCCTAGTCTTGTCCGTCCTAGTGTCTCCTGTTTCAAAGTCCTAGTCTTTCCGTGCCGGTGACCTTCATAGTCCTAGTCTTGTCCGTCCTAGTGTCTCCTGTTTCATAGTCCTAGTCTTTCCGTGCTAGTGACCTTCATAGTCCTAGTCTTGTCCGTGCTAGTGACTCCTGTTTCATAGTCCTAGTCTTTCCGTGCTAGTGACCTTCATAGTCCTAGTCTTGTCCGTGCTAGTGACTCCTGTTTCTGTTCCCACTAGCCTGTTTCGGTTCCCACTAGCCTGTTTCTGTTCCCACTTGCCTGATTCTGTTCCCACTAGCCTGTTTCTGTTCCCACTATCCTGTTTCTGTTCCCACTAGCCTGTTTCTGTTCCCACTAGCCTGTTTCACCACAGCGGATACAAGTTGGAGGTTTTTCACATTCCGATTGTCTATGTGAACCCCCGCAAGTCCAGCATTTTATGCAAGCGTTTTTTCTTTTACTAAATTTATACCTGGAATAATTATCTCTAGTTGGTCTTGACAGATCTTTCTTTCCGCAGTTCAAACATTTCTTTGGATTATTTTTATAATTTCCTATGTTTTGAAATTCTACTCTGGAGTTATCTCTTTGTTCTGCAGGGGAAGTCTTGTCTCCTGAGTCAACCACTGTTGCTTCCAAAGACATGTCTGAGGAGTCCCTATACATTAAATCAATCAATTCAAATCTCTTTGTCAGCGCTAATAATTCATCTTTCCCTAAATTCCTTTGTATTTGTTTAAGGGTGGTAATCCATGAATGGATTTCATTGGGATATGTCAGTAACGAGAGGAGAGGCACTTGCTCCAAAAATAGGTTTTGAAGCCTACTTGTGACTGTGGCATCTCTATATTGCCCTTCTAGAGCGTTTATTCTAGACTGTGCGTCTTGTAGTGCAATTTCTAACTCTTTGATTTTGTTTTCATTTGAACTCATGATTGTTCTATCCTTATAAACTCTTAGTGTGGGAAACGTTTTGATCCCTTTTAGTGTTTTAAGTCGCTAAAATGGGTCTATTTAGAAATTGTATGAGAATTTTCTCAGTACCTTGATTTAAATTTACCCTCAAGGCTAATATTATAATTACACACACATGAGGATGATTAACCTATGGCCCTATTCAAGTAAGTTATAGACGATTCGGATACTAGAACTTGTAGCAAAGAGAAAGAAAAGGAGAGGAAAGAAAGAATCTTAGGAAGATAAAAGGCTGTCTGAACTTCCCTTTAAGGTCAAAAAATTTCTTTAATGAACACTTTTTCAAAATTTTCTTTCTCGGATAAGTTTGGAAAACTGAACACACACTTTCTTGTGAGAAACAGAGGACTAAATTTTACCAAATTTTATCAATTTAATTAATCCTCCCCCACTTAAACGAAAGTTGCACCGAACTTGAGTACCAGTGCGACCAGTTGTACCGAACCTGAGCACCGCTGCGAAGAGTTGTACCAGGAGAATCTCTTGGTTTGGGTTAATGAAAATTGAATTAAAATCAAGTACGGTTATTCTTAGCTTAGCTCAACAATAGTTTGAACTAAAGGATTTTAATAACCCAGAACTCAAGCCTTGACTAGCTGTTCAAGTGTAACTTTTTTAAGTAGAAACATTCAATAGCCTAGAATTAACTTAATCTTTTTCTTTTCGGTAAACATTGGTGAATTGAACAAGTAGATCATTAGACCTTAGACCTAGAAGAGGTTTAAAAGATTTCAACATAATCAGAATTAGAATATTTTTCTTTTTATCTTCTTTTGTAATAAAAATCAGTTGTCAGTGAATTCTGAGTAACGATTTCTTACCCAAGCAAAGTTTGTAAAACGCTAACAAATTTATTAGCCCTGTTAGTAGGGGCAACCTTACAGATGCGTGTTTATTATTTTTTTTTTTGTTGTTTTTTCCCCAGGGGTGATCGTATCGACCCAGTGGTCCTAGAATATCGTGGGAGGACTCATTGGAACGGAAATTAAAAGTTCTAGTGCCCTTTTTAAGTGACCAAAAAATGGAGGGCAACTGGGCCCCCTCCCACGCTCAGTTTTTTCCCAAACTCACCCGATCAAAATTTTGAGATTGCCATTTTGTTCAGCATGGTTGAAAATATTATAACTATGTCTTTTAGGATGACTTAATCCCTCGAAGCCCTAAGAGGAGGGCTGAAAGTTTTGAACTTTACCCAATGTTAACATATAGTATTGGTTATTGGGATCCGGCTCAATGGTAACCGAAACTCTAGAAAACGGTATTTTGATACAAATAGATACATTCTACCCATCAAAAGTTAAGCACCTGAGAAAATTTGGCTGATTTTCGAAAAAAGGGGGAAAGACCCCCTAAAAGTTATAGAACCTTAATGAAAAGCACACCATCATATTCCGCGTATCAGAGAACCCTACTGTAGAGGTTTCAAGCTCCTATCTACAAAAATGTGGAATTTTGTATTTTTTACCAGAAGAAAGATCACGGGTGCGTGTTTATTTTTTTTCCCCAGGGGTGATCTTATCGACCCAGTAGTCCTAGAATATCGTGGGAGGGCTCATTGGAATGGAAATTAAAAGTTCTAGTGCCCTTTCTAAGTGACCGAAAAAAATGGAGGGCAACTAGGCCCCCTCCCACGCTTATTGTTTTCCCAAAGTCACCTGATCAAAATTTTGATATAGCCATTTTGTTCAAAATATTCGAAAGTATTATAAGTATGTCTTTTAGGATGACTTAATCCCCCGAAGTTCCTGGGAGGAGGGCTGAAAGTTATGAACTTTACCCAATGTTAACATATAGTATTGGTTATTGGGAAGTATACAGTACAGACGTTTTCAGGGGAGATTTTTCCTGGTATTGGGGGGGGTCGGGCAGGAACGTACGTAGAGGGGGGCCTCCGGGCCCGGGCCCCCCGAAATCTCACGATTTTTTCATTTTCCCATAATTTTCTGATTTTTCTCACAGAATAATGGGTTTGAAGGATTTGGCCCCCCCCCCCCCCCGAAAAAAATTGGGCTCCTTCCATGAAGGAAGTTTTCATGGCGGAAGGGACATTGCTATAAAGGGGACGCCGAAGCATTATTAAAAAAAAGATCAGAAATTAAATATAAAAAAACAAGTTTTTCAACTGCAACAGCAGCAACATCAAGACTTTAAACGAACAGAAAATATTACATATATGATTAGGTTCACCCCTAGTCAATGCCTCACTCTTTAAGCCAGAGATTTTTTAGTACTTTCATAAGGGCTATTTATTCTAATTAACGGCCTTTGTGATTAAGCGGTCATTTTTAAAGAATTGGAACAAAATTCGAACTTTCGCTTAAAGAGCAAGGTATTGACTAGGGGGTGAACCCCCTAATATACGTATTAAAATTATATGAATATAGAAGTTCATTACGTAAGTAGAGTGCTAACTTATACTTTACTTGAAGCTATAGGAATTCCCATGCTATTTGCTTGAAGCTATAGGAAAACATTTCCAGAGCAAGCACTTATGGATTTGCTTGCCCTATGTACCTTGGCGTCTTTCCAGAGCATGTACATATGGATTCTAGTCGACTATGTTCCTTCCTATGCTATTCTAAGGGCTTATGTTACTTCCTATGCTATTCTAAGGGCTTATGTTCCCTCCCATGCTATTCTATAGCGCTATATTCCTTCCTATGCTATTATAAGGGCTTATGCTCCTGCCTATGCTATTATAAGGACCTGTCTTCCTTCCTATGCTATTATAAGGGATTATGTTCCTTCCTATGCTATTATAAGGTCTTATGTTCCCTCCCATACTATTCTAGGAGCTTATGTTCCTTCCTATGCTATTATTAGGACTTATGTTCCCTCCCTTGCTATTCTAAGGGTTTATGTTCCCTCCCATGCTATTCTAAGGGTTTATGTTCCCTCCCATGCTATTATAAATGCTTATGTTCACTCCCATGTTATTCTAAGGGTTTATATTCCCTCCCATGCTATTTTAAGGGCTTATGTTCCCTCCCATGCTATTCTAAGGGTTTATGTTCCCTTCCATGCTATTCTATAGCGCTATGTTCCTTCCATTGTTATTCTATAGGACCTCTACACGTGATTAAACACGTTATTAAACTACGTGCTATTTGCTTATGCCCCGTTGGTACCATTCCAAACGAGCGAGGATTCCCCACCTGTTCCTAAACATTGCAAAAAAGATAGCAGTATGAATGGCGATTCCCCACACAAGTTTGTTTCAACTCTAACTTTTTCAACCAGAGTGTTTTTCGAGCCGACATCTAGTTTTTAGGGAGCCAATCAGAGAATCGCTTACATATGATTTTCCCTTTGCATAACAATTTGTCTTTGAAATTCTGTATAAAAAGTTCATGCATTACAATTTAATTTTCATTATGATTTAACATATCGTAAACAGTACACTGAATTTTATTAACTTTGAAAGAATGGTTATTTCTATTTTCAACGTGAGTATAGTTTACTGAATTTCTTAATTTATTTCCAGACAAAAAGCATTTTACCAGTAAATTCAAATTTCAGGGGGACTTAGCCCCCCTCCCCTCCAACAATACAAACCTTAAAATATGATGAGTATACTCGCTAGAAAACGCAAAGTATGCTATTTTTTCCATTATGTAAATAAAATCTCTCCTCCCCCCTCCTTTGTTTACGATTTTAATTGTTTTAAAATAGTTCTTTTCGTTCATGCTTTTAAAATGAGCTTTCTTTATCGGCTTAAATAGAACCATCTGTGTTTATAATCCATGTTACAAAAAGGATCGATTTTAGAAGCAGGCTTTACAGGCTTGTGTTATCGCATAGATTAATAGCATATGTGTTCGTGTTATTCAAGACACGTTGACAAAGAGTTTTTCATATGTTTCACTTAACATGGGCTAGGTGTCGTTTTTTATTGTAATTATTTCAGTTAACATGGGCATGTCGTTCTTTACTGTAAAACCCGGATTTTTTCTGATTTGAATTAAAAAATGAAAATTATTGTTCAGACACCGTAAATATTTTTGCACTTTTCAGCTAAATAAAATTATTTTGTTTATAATTTTCAGGAATTATTCTAGTTTCAGTTGACAAATAAGATTTTTTTTCAAGAAATCGAGTAGCTAACTTAGTCTAATATATACAATGGTATGTTCTAAAATAAAAATAAATTTTGATAAACGTATTCTAATGGCAATGTTTGGCACTTTTCAATTGAATTGTTTTAAATTACAGTATAGATAAGACTGTGTTATCATTATATGATAATATATCAGTTTTCAGCTCTACATGTATAATCAACAAGAGACATTTTGAGAATGGACTCTAGCCAATAGTAACTGAAATATTAGACAGATCTTAATAAGCATGAAATATTTTAATAAATCATCATAAGCATGATGATGCAAAACACTTGTCTTTTAACAAGTTTACATATAGAACTGGACGCTGGTATCCGGGTTGCAGCAGTAGCTAGCAAACTAGTAAGAGACGATCACGTCCCATACTAAGAAATACCGTAGCCTATAACTCCTAAACATATAGTCAGATCAAAACACAAAATGCACTATAAGAATTGCCTTGTCAAAAGCCCTTGTGTAGGAAACTTACAGCTCCTTGCATTGAATAACGATTCTTATTGCTAATCCAGCCTTTTTGGCAGATAACCTCAAAGGTCTTTTTGTGACCGGTTCTGTGTTAATGTCTATCGGTTTTTCAAAATATTTTGTAAGATCATTTTTAATAATGATCTTACGATGAATTAGCAATAAGAACGTGTTTTTAATTTATTTTTCTTTCATCTCATTGAATCGCCTTGTTTTACCTTACTTTTTATCAGTCCTGGTTGAACTTCGCTGATCGCTGAAGTAAGGATGCTAGGACTGCTTTTTTACTTTTTGGTTTTATTGGTCGCATGTTGTTGTGAGTCTTTTTTCTTTCATATATTTTTGTCTTGCTGAGGACGGCCCTTGGACATAGAGCTGAAATATTCATTCAAATTATCTCCACTGTCTTGCAAAAAGGTTTCCCTATTGTTCTTCGTACTTTTTTTGTTTGTGTACCATGAGTAAAATGCGATGTATTTAAAATACCAAAATAAAGTTCCTTCCTTCTAAAGATAATTCCGATTCCCTATAATTAAGTTAAACCTAGTTTCAAAAATGAAGTCCTTAATCAGCAAAGAGAAAAATTGCAGTCACCCCCAGACAAAGAACGGCACTATCCAGTCTTTAGATTTTGCTAAAAAAAATATGCTACGTACAATATTTCTAAGGAAGTTTAAACGATAGGAACCATGTGAACGCCTGAATAATCAGAAATATTTAAAAGAAATTATTGGACGAAAGGTTTACATCCTTGATCCACTCGAGCCAATGGTGAGCCAGTTCTCACGGCGCAGGACTGAAGAGCTATGGTGAATAGCTTGATAGTGGGGTAGAAGTGCTTTTGGGGATTATTCGTAAATCAGAGTCAAAACCACTCGGACAAAATTCTTATATTCTTCCATCGTTGTCACCGTTATTGTCATTTGAAGTGACCCATTGCTGTGCACCTAAGTATGTAAGTTCAATAAATCTATTGCCTTTTTTATCTGTGTTTATTTCATTTTATATGTCTGCATCTAGTCTGATAATAGGTAATTAGTTTGCATGTCTCCTAGGTAAATGCTCCCAGGGAATCGGATCTCCAGATAGCTCGAGAAAAAGAGGTCACGTTTACATGGCTGTACAATTTATTTTCACCCAATAAGTGAGCGTGGTGCAGGCCTTGTTGGCACAATCTCCAGCGCTATAAGCGGCGCTATCGGAGAAATTACCCAGCTGTGACTGGAACTCTGCATAAGGTGAGAAATTCGGCGAAAGAAACCGTTAATCACAGAAAATTGAGGCATGGGAATAGGTCTTAAAAGGGTCTCCTTTACCTACACAGATGACCTTCATCTGAATAATGGTGATAGAAAAAATTCAAATTCTGAATTAGCTCCGCAAAATGAGTAACAAAAAATTTTGAATCTTAAACCATGGCTGCTTTAGAGCCATGTAGATGTAAAACAAGCCAGTGTTCATGCTTGTTTACAAAGAATATAAGCCCACATTAGGACAAACAGAGAAGGCAATGTATCCTTTTGGGAAAGCTGATATTGATAATTCTGGTCCGCTCTTACGGTTACTCAATGACGAATCATCCTCAAGTTTAGTCTGATTATAAATCAGTAGAGTTTAGTCGAATATCAGATAGATTTTATATCAGATAAATACGATCTGATAGTAGAAATCAAATAGAGTGAAGCCAATAGTCCCTTATATCCAATTAGTCGACAAATAGATTGTGCCTAGAAAGCTTATCATACTAGAACAGAAACCTTATCACGGAAACAATTGCACAGGGCGTTAATAGGTGACACGTAACTTTTAAATAGGTGCAGTGAAACTAATTAAATTACACGTATTTAGAATCAGCGTTAAAAGGCGATTCTTTTGATATGTATATTGAAAAAAAATTAATTTGGGGGAATAAGTAAAAAAAAAAAATAGGATAACAGTATAATTATGTGCTGCTAGCTTACTTATTTATGTGTTTCTTACTCGAGAAATATAATGTAAAATTAAATTGTATAACGATTACTAGCTAAGCTTCAAAGTTACATCTCAACCAGTCATAGAGGTATATCACGACCAGAATAAAGCTCGGGAGTCCTAACTTTACTTTCCTAACCTATCTAATCATAAAATATTTATTCTGTTTTACGCCTACAAATCAGTTTTCTTTGGCCAATGCCACAAAATGATTACATAATAAGAAATAACCTAAGTAAAAATTAAAGTGCCTTTGAAAAAAAATATAATAATAAGAAAGCAGTAAACAAACGAATTTTGCAAAAATGGGTACAATTAATGATAAATCAATTCTAGAAACAAAAAATAAGATGAGGCTTAAGAATATCACCATAATCCTCGTTGTTCACGCAGTGGCCCAAGACATTGTAAAACATGGAGTAATATCCAAGCAGGAAAATTCATTGCTAGCTAGCTATGACGCATGGAAGATCTTTATGAAATTGGACCCCAAACCTTTCGAGACCTTGTCTCAACAAGTAACAAGACTAGAAAGAAACACGAATGAACTCAAAGAATCGACCAATTTCTGGTGGAAAAATGCTATTGGCCGTATGTTTCGTATTCGCGACTTCCCTGACCATAAGAACCCTATTCACTTGTAATTACGGAAAAATCCTGAGACTAAGAAGGCGAAAAACAAGAGAAGAACACGGGGAAACAGCTGAAATGCAGAGTTTAAACCCGGAACCCAATGAGAACGTCTAAGCCAAGAAATAGGGAAGACATTAGAAAACGAGTGGGTAGAGAGGTCTCCACTCGTCCTTGTTATGTCTTGTTCCCTCATTGTAGTATCGTTTACGTAAAACCGTGTGGTTATGACGCTGCACATGCGTTTCTTAAACAGCACGGACGTGCGTGAACAATGCAGGCATGAAATAAGTTGTAAAATTAAACCTCAAAAATTAACCATTTAGCATAAACTCTGTTTAAATGATTATTTTAAATCTACTGTGAAAGTAACTAAGCGTTGAAAGAAGTTAAAATAAAGTGTATGTAGTAGTGTATATTAGAAAGTATAATAAGAGACCACACTTAAAGTTGAAGAATTAATATTTTATGACGTCGTTAGGCTATAACAACTTAGAAGAAACTTCTATGTATTGAATTTCCCAATGGGAACTATGTTGTTTTATTATAACCCAATTAATACGTGACTTATTTGTACTATGAGAATTTACTTCAAAGAACGTGTGATTCGGCCTCGTTATTTTAATTACAGGAAGTAAATGGACACACTGGTTATTGAGCATTACAATGAGCTGCCAAGTACAGATACAACCTAGTAGCATCTATTTTCATCATATCTCAACCAATGAAGAGTACTCACCATAGACTCCAGGCAATTTTCATCCCAGCTTCCTCTGCGAAAACAACAGTTACCTTTGATTGTTGTTTCTTCGACCATGAACCATATTACGTATCAGGTAACACTATATTTGAATCTCAGTATCCAGTGCTTTAACTAACTATATAATCACATAAATGCTGAGAACCCCATCGGTCAGTACAAGATATAAATACATAGATATCGCCTTTGATACTCATTATGGACCCCAGAATCATTTGACAGTATAGTGATGATACTTGAAGCTAAATGGTATTCAACGATATTTGAAGTTAAATGATATTTAAAGACATTTGAAGATATTTGAAGCTGAAGTTAAAGACAATAAACGATATTTAACGATATTTGAAGTTAAAAGACATTTGAAGATATTTGAAGTTGAAGTCAAAGACAATATGTTAAAAGAATCACTATAGTTTGACGACAACCCGTTCCAAATCCAAACTTTAATTACCCCATGATTAACCTAGGAATCACCGCAAAGGCTAGTTGACGCAAGCCATGAGCTAACAATTTTATAAAAGGCAAAAATGAACAATTTTACGCGAGAGTACATTCTCTGTGTGCCTCAAAGTGTCCTAAAAAAGATATGCTGAGAAGAAATATGCCAACACCTGTAGTGGGAATCATCATTCCCCAGTTGACAATTAGAGAAAACTTGTTGTGTGAACACAATCAGGCTCGAACTGTTCCATGAAGAAACCATAACGTAAATGCTTCAAAATTTTTGCCAAGACAAAAAGAGTGAAGGACAATAATTTACAACAGAAGGATTGAGTACGCTAAAGACTCGAAGGTGATTAATAGATGTGAATTTACATATGTTACTTCCTAATAACTTTGATAACTCAAAAATCCCAATAGTGAAAGTGTTTTAATGTTACCAGTGAATATGGTAAACCCAATATTGTATGTTATAAATCATTCATGTATGTACCACTAGATGTTCAAGTAGAATTAGGTGTAATATTATCATGTTATTCATTTAACGTAGCGTAGATAGAATGTAGTATGCCATATAGACAGCAAAATCAAAATAAAAGCCTTGTAAAAAGTGAATTCAAAAAAACTAATGTAAAGGTAGAATAGCCCCAACCTTGTTGGAAATGTAAAAGTAATCAGTGTTAGATGTAGAAAAAAAATCTTTAGTATAGTAGCTAGCCTAGAACCATGAATAATCTTAGTCTGGTAGATGAATTTTAGATAGGGATGTAAAAAAAAAGAAAAAGAAAAGTAATAGAGAAAATTTTTAGCACTCCTGATTAAGCCATAACATAAATATAAACTAATTATGTAGAAGAAATAGTTAATAAATGGCGAACATTTTAAAAGCCCAAAGGCGAGCAGTTACTAATGACGGGGCGTCATTAATTGATGGGAAGGGTGATATGTACCATGAGTAAAATGCGATGTATTTAAAATACCAAAATAAAGTTCCTTCCTTCTAAAGATAATTCCGATTCCCTATAATTAAGTTAAACCTAGTTTCAAAAATGAAGTCCTTAATCAGCAAAGAGAAAAAGTGCAGTCACCCCCAGACAAAGAACGGCACTATCCAGTCTTTAGATTTCGCTAAAAAAAAATATGCTACGTACAATATTTCTAAGGAAATTTAAACGATAGGAACCGTGTGAACGCCTGAATAATCAGAAATATTTAAAAGAAATTATTGGACGAAAAGTTTACATCCTTGATCCACTCGGGCCAATGGTGAGCCAGTTCTCACGGCGCAAGACTGAAGAGCTATGGTGAAGAGCTTGATAGTGGGGTAGAAGTGCTTTTGGAGATTATTCGTAAATCAGAGTCAAAACCACTCGGACAAAATTCTTATATTCTTCCATTGTTGTCACCGTTATTGTCATTTGAAGTGACCCATTGCTGTGCACCTAAGTATGTAAGTTCAATAAATCTATTGCCTTTTTTATCTGTGTTTATTTCATTTTATATGTCTGCATCTAGTCTGATAATAGGTAATTAGTTCGCATGTCTCCAAGGTAAATGCTCCCAGGGAATCGGATCTCCAGATAGCTCGAGAAAAAGAGGTCACGTTTACATGGCTGTACAATTTATTTTCACCCAATAAGTGAGCGTGGTGCAGGCCTTGTTGGCACAATCTCCAGCGCTATAAGCGGCGCTATCGGAGAAATTACAAGGTGTAAGTTCACGACCTTTGGGCATAATATTGCCTTTGACGCGGTCAATATTCAGTACCACATTTAGTATAGCCAGCCTATTTTACATACCTACAAACACAAATTTTCATCGCTACAAACAATATACTAAAATTTCCATCGCTACAAATGGCGCGAGTCGGAAATTGGAGGAAAACTGCGAACTAATTAGGCTATAAAAACTTTGTAATTTAAATTTAATTATTGGAGAGATACAGACATATAAGTAAAGTGATTAGGCCTATTGCCGCTAAGCTACTACAGGGAAACCCTTTAGAATATCTCATAGGAGATAATAGCCTCCCCCAAAATAAGTTAAGTGAAAAAATTAATTTATTCTGAGTTGATTCAATGCTTGTATACATATATACTATATTTTTATTTTCTTTAAGTTTTAACTGGTGGAAGTTGTGAAAACTGAGTCGAGTTGACTAAATAAAAATTGTATATTGAAACAGAAATGGCTTTGTCAAAAGAGGAAGGTAAATTCACTTCGCTTTTAGAAGCGCTCGAATTAGCAAAACTTCGAGCAGCTTTGCTTGAACTTTGGCTATTAGAAATAAATTTGTATCCCCTTAAAGAGTTGAGTACAATAGAAAAAATGGAGAAAAGGCTCAATGAAGAATTGTAAAATGAGAAAAAAATAGTATTCAGTTTTTAACAAGTAGAAGCAAGTGTATAATTAGTAGTGTTTTTAGTGTTAGTAATAAATGCAATGTAGTAGTGCCGTATATTACTAAATAATAAAGTATTTGTACCGTGAATTGAAAGAATAAAATAAAAAATAATACGTAAAGAAAAACAAAATCTAGCTGGACCGATGAAACGTTAATAGAAACAGAAGAATTTTAGGCATAATAGTAGCAAATGGGGTCCTTATTCAGCCTTACTACACGTACAGGCTATAAACTTATTGTTCAAGGATAACACTGCTACAATTTAGCAAAGGAAGCACATAAATTATGGTCCGAACAGTTATAGGTTAGAAGCTGCCATTTCAGAGTATTTTAGGAGTAGAGATGCTTCGAAAATATGGCATTTTACGACGTAATAAGCAATAGAATTACCTTTGTTAAAGCTAACAAATACTAGGTTAGTTATGTAGTTTCACAAGCAAAGGGAAGGAAAAGATATATAAATATATAATTAAATTACTTGAGGAAAAGGATGAAAAAAAACGAGAAAAGTAACAATAGGTAAGAAAACAAAAGGGGAAGCTTAGCAAAAGTCGCCGAAGGAAGCAAAAAAAAGAGTATTTACCCAGCTGTGACTGGAACTCTGCATAAGGTGAAAAATTCGGCGAAAGAAACCGTTAATCACAGAAAATTGAGGCATGGGGATAGGTCTTAAAAGGGTCTCCTTTACCTACACAGATGACCTTCATCTGAATAATGGTGATAGAAAAAATTCAAATTCTGACTTAGCTCCGCAAAATGAGTCACAAGAAAATTTGAATTTTAAACCGTGGCAGCTTTAGAGCCATGTAGATGTAAAACAAGCAAGTGTTCATGCTTGTTTACAAAGAATATAAGCCCACAGATGACCTACACAGATGACCTTCATGTGAATAATGGTGTTAGAATAAATTCAAATTCTGAATTAGCTCCGCAAAATGAGTAACAAGAAAATTTGAATCTTAAACCATGGCTGCTTTAGAGCCTTGTAGATGTAAAACAAGCCAGTGTTCATGCTTGTTTACAAAGAATATAAGCCCACATTAGGACAAACAGAGAAGGCAATGCATCCTTTTGGGATAGCTGATATTGATAATTCTGGTCCGCTCTTACGGTTACTCAATGACGAATCATCCTCAAGTTTAGTCTGATTATAAATCAGTAGAGTTTAGTCGAATATCAGATAGATTTTATATCAGATAAATACGATCTGATAGTAGAAATCAAATAGAGTGAAGCCAATAGTCCCTTATATCCAATTAGTCGACAAATAGATTGTGCCTAGAAAGCTTGTCACGCTAGAACAGAAACCTTATCACGGAAAAAATTGCACAGGGCGTTAATAGGTGACACGTAACTTTTAAATAGGTGCAGTGAAACTAATTAAATTACACATATTTAGAATCAGCATTAAAAGGCGATTCTTTTGATATGTATATTGAAAAATATTTAATTTGGGGGAATAATTAAAAAAAAAAAAAATAGGATAACAGTATAATTATGTGCTGCTAGCTTACTTATTTATGTGTTTCTTACTCGAGAAATATAATGTAAAATTAAATTGTATAACGATTACTAGCTAAGCTTTAAAGTTATATCTCAACCAGTCATAGAGGTATATCACGACCAGAATAAAGCTCGGGAGTCCTAACTTTACTTTCCTAACCTATCTAATCATAAAATATTTATTCTGTTTTACGCCTACAAATCAGTTTTCTTTGGCCAATGCCACAAAATGATTACATAATAAGAAATAACCTAAGTAAAAATTAAAGTGCCTTTGAAAAAAATATAATAATAAGAAAGCAGTAAACAAACGAATTTTGCAAAAATGGGTACAATTAATGATAAATTAATTCTAGAAACAAAAATTAAGATGAGGCTTAAGAATATCACCATAATCCTCGTTGTTCACGCAGTGGCCCAAGACATTGTAAAACATGGAGTAATATCCAAGCAGGAAAATTCATTGCTAGCTAGCTATGACGCATGGAAGATCTTTATGAAATTGGACCCCAAACCTTTCGAGACCTTGTCTCAACAAGTAACAAGACTAGAAAGAAACACGAATGAACTCAAAGAATCGACCAATTTCTGGTGGAAAATGCTATTGGCCGTATGTTTCGTATTCGCGACTTCCCTGACCATAAGAACCCTATTGACTTGTAATTACGGAAAAATCCTGAGACTAAGAAGGCGAAAAACAAGAGAAGAACACGGGGAAACAGCTGAAATGCAGAGTTTAAACCCGGAACCCAATGAGAACGTCTAAGCCAAGAAATAGGGAAGACATTAGAAAACGAGTGGGTAGAGAGGTCTCCACTCGTCCTTGTTATGTCTTGTTCCCTCATTGTAGTATCGTTTACGTAAAACCGTGTGGTTATGACGCTGCACATGCGTTTTTTAAACAGCACGGACGTGCGTGAACAATGCAGGCATGAAATAAGTTGTAAAATTAAACCTCAAAAATTAACCATTTAGCATAAACTCTGTTTAAATGATTATTTTAAATCTACTGTGAAAGTAACTAAGCGTTGAAAGAAGTTAAAATAAAGTGTATGTAGTAGTGTATATTAGAAAGTATAATAAGAGACCACACTTAAAGTTGAAGAATTAATATTTTATGACGTCGTTAGGCTATAACAACTTAGAAGAAACTTCTATGTATTGAATTTCCCAATGGGAACTATGTTGTTTTATTATAACCCAATTAATACGTGACTTATTTGTACTATGAGTATTTACTTCAAAGAACGTGTGATTCTGCCTCGTTATTTTTATTACAGGAAGTAAATGGACACACTGGTTATTGAGCATTACAATGAGCTGCCAAGTACAGATACAACCTAGTAGCATCTATTTTCATCATATCTCAACCAACGAAGAGTACTCACCATAGACTCCAGGCAATTTTCATCCCAGCTTCCTCTGCGAAAACAACAGTTACCTTTGATCGTTGTTTCTTCGACCATGAACCATATTACGTATCAGGTAACACTATATTTGTATCTCAGTATCCAGTGCTTTAACTAACTATATAATCACGTAAATGCTGAGAACCCCATCGGTCAGTACAAGATATAAATACATTGATATCGCCTTTGATACTCATTATGGACCCCAGAATCATTTGACAGTATAGTGATGATATTTGAAGCTAAATGGTATTCAACGATATTTGAAGTTAAATGATATTTAAAGACATTTGAAGATATTTGAAGCTGAAGTTAAAGACAATAAACGATATTTAACGATATTTGAAGTTAAAAGACATTTGAAGATATTTGAAGTTGAAGTCAAAGACAATATGTTAAAAGAATCACTATAGTTTGACGACAACCCGTTCCAAATCCAAACTTTAATTACCCCATGATTAACCTAGGAATCACCGCAAGGGCTAGTTGACGCAAGCCATGAGCTAACAATTTTATAAAAGGCAAAAATGAACAATTTTACGCGAGAGTACATTCTCTGTGCCTCAAAGTGTCCTAAAAATGATATGCTGAGAAGAAATATGCCAACACCTGTAGTGGGAATCATCATTCCCCAGTTGACAATTACAGAAAACTTGTCGTGTGAACACAATCAGGCTCGAACCGTTCCATGAAGAAACCATAACGTAAATGCTTCAAAATTTTTGCCAAGACAAAAAGAGTGAAGGACAATAATTTACAACAGAAGGATTGAGTACATTAAAGACTCGAAGGTGATGAATAGGTGTGAATTTACATATGTTACTTCCTAATAACTTTGATAACTCAAAAATCCCAATAGTGAAAGTGTTTTAATGTTACCAGTGAATATGGTAAACCCAATATTGTATGTTATAAATCATTCATGTATGTACCACTAGATGTTCAAGTAGAATTAGGTGTAATATTATCATGTTATTCATTTAACGTAGCGTAGATAGAATGTAGTATGCCATATAGACAGCAAAATCAAAATAAAAGCCTTGTAAAAAGTGAATTCAAAAAAACTAATGTAAAGGTAGAATAGCCCCAACCTTGTTGGAAATGTAAAAGTAATCAGTGTTAGATGTAGAAAAAAAATCTTTAGTATAGTAGCTAGCCTAGAACCATGAATAATCTTAGTCCGGTAGATGAATTTTAGACAGGGATGTAAAAAAAAAAGAAAAAGAAAAGTAATAGAGAAAATTTTTAGCACTCCTGATTAAGCCATAACATAAATATAAACTAATTATGTAGAAGAAATAGTTAATAAATGGTGAACATTTTAAAAGCCCAAAGGCGAGCAGTTACTAATGACGGGGCGTCATTAATTGATGGGAAGGGTGATATGTACCATGAGTAAAATGCGATGTATTTAAAATACCAAAATAAAGTTCCTTCCTTCTAAAGATAATTCCGATTCCCTATAATTAAGTTAAACCTAGTTTCAAAAATGAAGTCCTTAATCAGCAAAGAGAAAAAGTGCAGTCACTCCCAGACAAAGAACGGCACTATCCAGGCTTTAGATTTCGCTTAAAAAAATATGCTACGTACAATATTTCTAAGGAAGTTTAAACGATAGGAACCGTGTGAACGCCTGAATCATCAGAAATATTTAAAAGAAGTTATTGGACGAAAGGTTTACATCCTTGATCCACTCGAGCCAATGGTGAGCCAGTTCTCACGGCGCAGGACTGAAGAGCTATGTTTGATAGTGGGGTAGAAGTGCTTTTGGAGATTATTCGTAAATCAGAGTCAAAACCACTCGGACAAAATTCTTATATTCTTCCATCGTTGTCACCGTTATTGTCATTTGAAGTGAGCCATTGCTGTGCACCTAAGTATGTAAGTTCAATGAATCTATTGCCTTTTTTATCTGTGTTTATTTCATTTTATATGTCTGCATCTAGTCTGATAATAGGTAATTAGTTCGCATGTCTCCAAGGTAAATGCTCCCAGGGAATCGGATCTCCAGATAGCTCGAGAAAAAGAGGTCACGTTTACATGGCTGTACATTTTATTTTCACCCAATAAGTGAGAGTGGTGAAGGCCTTGTTGGCACAATCTCCAGCGCTATAAGCGGCGCTATCGGAGAAATTACAAGGTGTAAGTTCACGACCTTTGGGCATAATATTGCCTTTGACGCGGTCAGTATTTAGTACCACATTTAGTATAGCCAGCCTATTTTTCATACCTACAAACACAAATTTTCATCACTACAAACAATATACTAAAATTTCCATCGCTACAAATGGCGCGAGTCGGAAATTGGAGGAAAACTGCGAACTAATTAGGCTATAAAAACTTTGTAATTTAAATTTAATTATTGGAGAGATACAGACATATAAGTAAAGTGATTAGGCCTATTGCCGCTAAGCTACTACAGGGAAACCCTTTAGAATATCTCATAGGAGATAATAGCCTCCCCCAAAATAAGTTAAGTGAAAAAATTAATTTATTCTGAGTTGATTCAATGCTTGTATACATATATACTATATTTTTATTTTCTTTAAGTTTTAACTGGTGGAAGTTGTGAAAACTGAGTCGAGTTGACTAAATAAAAATTGTATATTGAAACAGAAATTGCTTTGTCAAAAGAGGAAGGTAAAGGGACTTCGCTTTTAGCGGCGCTCGAATTAGCAAAACTTCGAGCAGCTTTGCTTGAACTTTGGCTATTAGAAATAAATTTGTATCCCCTTAAAGAGTTGAGTACAATAGAAAAAATGGAGAAAAGGCTCAATGAAGAATTGTAAAATGAGAAAAAAAATAGTATTCAGTTTTTAACAAGTAGAAGCAAGTGTATAATTAGTAGTGTTTTTAGTGTTAGTAATAAATGCAATGTAGTAGTGCCGTATATTACTAAATAATAAAGTATTTGTACCGTGAATTGAAAGAATAAAATAAAAAATAATACTTAAAGAAAAACAAAATCTAGCTGGACCGATGAAACGTTAATAGAAACAGAAGAATTTTAGGCATAATAGTAGCAAATGGGGTCCTAATTCAGCCTTACTACAGGTACAGGCTATAAACTTATTGTTCAAGGATAACACTGCTACAATTTAGCAAAGGAAGCACATAAATTATGGTCCGAACAGTTATAGGTTAGAAGCTGCCATTTCCGAGTATTTTAGGAGTAGAGATGCTTCGAAAATATGGCATTTTACAACGTAATAAGCAATAGAATTACTTTTGTTAAAGCTAACAAATACTAGGTTAGTTATGTAGTTTCAGAAGCAAAGGGAAGGAAAAGATATATAAATATATAATTAAATTACTTGAGGAAAAGGATGAAAAAAAACGAGAAAAGTAACAATAAGTAAGAAAACAAAAGTGGAAGCTTAGCAAAAGTCGCCGAAGGAAGCAAAAAAAAGAGTTGTTACCCAGCTGTGACTAGAACTCTGCATAAGGTGAGAAATTCGGCGAAAGAAACCGTTAATCACAGAAAATTGAGGCATGGGGATAGGTCTTAAAAGGGTCTCCTTTACCTACACAGATGACCTTCATCTGAATAATGGTGATAGAAAAAATTCAAATTCTGACTTAGCTCCGCAAAATGAGTCACAAAAAAATTTGAATTTTAAACCGTGGCAGCTTTAGAGCCATGTAGATGTAAAACAAGCAAGTGTTCATGCTTGTTTACAAAGAATATAAGCCCAGAGATGACCTACACAGATGACATTCATGTGAATAATGGTGTTAGAAAAAATTCAAATTCTGAATTAGCTCCGCAAAATGAGTCACAAGAAAATTTGAATCTTAAACCATGGCTGCTTTAGAGCCATGTAGATGTAAAACAAGCCAGTGTTCATGCTTGTTTCCAAAGAATATAAGCCCACATTAGGACAAACAGAGAAGGCAATGTATCCTTTTGGGATAGCTGATATTGATAATTCTGGTCCGCTCTTACGGTTACTCAATGACGAATCATCCTCAAGTTTAGTCTGATTATAAATCAGTAGAGTTTAGTCGAATATCAGATAGATTTTATATCAGATAAATACAATCTGATAGTAGAAATCAAATAGAGTGAAGCCAATAGTCCCTTATATCCAATTAGTCGACAAATAGATTGTGCCTAGAAAGCTTATCACGCTAGAACAGAAACCTTATCACGGAAACAATTGCACAGGGCGTTAATAGGTGACACGTAACTTTTAAATAGGTGCAGTGAAACTAATTAAATTACACATATTTAGAATCAGCGTTAAAAGGCGATTCTTTTGATATGTATATTGAAAAATACATAATTTGGGGGAATAAGTAAAAAAAAAAAAAAATAGGATAACAGTATAATTATGTGCTGCTAGCTTACTTATTTATATGTTTCTTACTCGAGAAATATAATGTAAAATTAAATTGTATAACGGTTACTAGCTAAGCTTTAAAGTTATATCTCAACCAGTCATAGAGGTATATCACGACCAGAATAAAGCTCGGGAGTCCTAACTTTACTTTCCTAACCTATCTAATCATAAAATATTTATTCTGTTTTACGCCTACAAATCAGTTTTCTTTGGCCAATGCCACAAAATGATTACATAATAAGAAATAACCTAAGTAAAAATTAAAGTGCCTTTGAAAAAAAAAATATAATAATAAGAAAGCAGTAAACAAACGAATTTTGCAAAAATGGGTACAATTAATGATAAATTAATTCTAGAAACAAAAATAAGATGAGGCTTAAGAATATCACCATAATCCTCGTTGTTCACGCAGTGGCCCAAGACATTGTAAAACATGGAGTAATATCCAAGCAGGAAAATTCATTGCTAGGTAGCTATGACGCATGGAAGATCTTTATGAAATTGGACCCCAAACCTTTCGAGACCTTGCCTCAACAAGTAACAAGACTAGAAAGAAACACGAATGAACTCAAAGAATCGACCAATATCTGGTGGAAAATGCTATTGGCCGTATGTTTCGTATTCGCGACTTCCCTGACCATAAGAACCCTATTGACTTGTAATTACGGAAAAATCCTGAGACTAAGAAGGCGAAAAACAAGAGAAGAACACGGGGAAACAGCTGAAATGCAGAGTTTAAACCCGGAACCCAATGAGAACGTCTAAGCCAAGAAATAGGGAAGACATTAGAAAACGAGTGGGTATAGAGGTCTCCACTCGTCCTTGTTATGTCTTGTTCCCTCATTGTAGTATCGTTTACGTAAAACCGTGTGGTTATGACGCTGCACATGCGTTTCTTAAACAGCACGGACGTGCGTGAACAATGGAGGCATGAAATAAGTTGTAAAATTAAACCTCAAAAATTAACCATGTAGCATAAACTCTGTTTAAATGATTATTTTAAATCTACTGTGAAATTAACTAAGCGTTGAAAGAAGTTAAAATAAAGTGTATGTAGTAGTGTATATTAGAAAGTATAATAAGAGACCACACTTAAAGTTGAAGAATTAATATTTTATGACGTCGTTAGGCTATAACAACTTAGAGGAAACTTCTATGTATTGAATTTCCCAATGGGAACTATGTTGTTTTATTATAACCCAATTAATGCGTGACTTATTTGTACTATGAGTATTTACTTCAAAGAACGTGTGATTCTGCCTCGTTATTTTTATTACAGGAAGTAAATGGACACACTGGTTATTGAGCATTACAATGAGCTGCTAAGTACAGATACAACCTAGTAGCATCTATTTTCATCATATCTCAACCAATGAACAGTACTCACCATAGACTCCAGGCAATTTTCATCCCACCTTCCTCTGCGAAAACAACAGTTACCTTTGATCGTTGTTTCTTCGACCATGAACCATATTACGTATCAGGTAACACTATATTTGAATCTCAGTATCCAGTGCTTTAACTAACTATATAATCACATAAATGCTGAGAACCCCATCGGTCAGTACAAGATATAAATACATAGATATCGCCTTTGATACTCATTATGGACCCCAGAATCATTTGACAGTATAGTGATGATATTTGAAGCTAAATGGTATTCAACGATATTTGAAGTAAAATGATATTTAAAGAAATTTGAAGATATTTGAAGCTGAAGTTAAAGACAATAAACGATATTTAACAATATTTGAAGTTAAAAGACATTTGAAGATATTTGAAGTTGAAGTCAAAGACAATATGTTAAAAGAATCACTATAGTTTGACGACAACCCGTTCCAAATCCAAACTTTAATTACCCCATGATTAACCTAGGAATCACCGCAAGGGCTAGTTGACGCAAGCCATGAGCTAACAATTTTATAAAAGGCAAAAATGAACAATTTTACGCGAGAGTCATTCTCTGTGTGCCTCAAAGTGTCCTAAAAAAGATATGCTGAGAAGAAATATGCCAACACCTGTATGGGAATCATCATTCCCCAGTTGGCAATTAGAGAAAACTTGTCGTGTGAACACAATCAGGCTCGAACTGTTCCATGAAGAAACCATAACGTAAATGCTTCAAAATTTTTGCCAAGACAAAAAGAGTGAAGGACAATAATTTACAACAGAAGGATTGAGCACATTAAAGACTCGAAGGTGATTAATAGATGTGAATTTACATATGTTACTTCCTAATAACTTTGATAACTCAAAAATCCCAATAGTGAAAGTGTTTTAATGTTACCAGTGAATATGGTAAACCCAATATTGTATGTTATAAATCATTCATGTATGTACCACTAGATGTTCAAGTAGAATTAGGTGTAATATTATCATGTTATTCATTTAACGTAGCGTAGATAGAATGTAGTATGCCATATAGACAGCAAAATCAAAATAAAGCCTTGTAAAAAGTGAATTCAAAAAAACTAATGTAAAGGTAGAATAGCCCCAACTTTGTTGGAAATGTAAAAGTAATCAGTGTTAGATGTAGAAAAAAAATCTTTAGTATAGTAGCTAGCCTAGAACCATGAATAATCTTAGTCCGGTAGATGAATTTTAGATAGGGATGTAAAAAAAAAGAAAAAGAAAAGTAATAGAGAAAATTTTTAGCACTCCTGATTAAGCCATAACATAAATATAAACTAATTATGTAGAAGAAATAGTTAATAAATGGCGAACATTTTAAAAGCCCAAAGGCGAGCAGTTACTAATGACGGGGCGTCATTAATTGATGGGAAGGGTGATATGTACCATGAGTAAAATGCGATGTATTTAAAATACCAAAATAAAGTTCCTTCCTTCTAAAGATAATTCCGATTCCCTATAATTAAGTAAAACCTAGTTTCAAAAATGAAGTCCTTAATCAGCAAAGAGAAAAAGTGCAGTCACCCCCAGACAAAGAACGGCACTATCCAGTCTTTAGATTTCGCTAAAAAAAAATATGCTACGTACAATATTTCTAAGGAAGTTTAAACGATAGGAACCGTGTGAACGCCTGAATAATCAGAAATATTTAAAAGAAATTATTGGACGAAAGGTTTACATCCTTGATCCACTCGAGCCAATGGTGAGCCAGTTCTCACGGCGCAGGACTGAAGAGCTATGGTGAAGAGCTTGATAGTGGGGTAGAAGTGCTTTTGGAGATTATTCGTAAATCAGAGTCAAAACCACTCGGACAAAATTCTTATATTCTTCCATCGTTGTCACCGTTATTGTCATTTGAAGTGACCCATTGCTGTGCACCTAAGTATGTAAGTTCAATAAATCTATTGCCTTTTTTATCTGTGTTTATTTCATTTTATATGTCTGCATCTAGTCTGATAATAGGTAATTAGTTCGCATGTCTCCAAGGTAAATGCTCCCAGGGAATCGGATCTCCAGATAGCTCGAGAAAAAGAGGTCACGTTTACATGGCTGTACATTTTATTTTCACCCAATAAGTGAGTGTGGTGAAGGCCTTGTTGGCACAATCTCCAGCGCTATAAGCGGCGCTATCGGAGAAATTACAAGGTGTAAGTTCACGACCTTTGGGCATAATATTGCCTTTGACGCGGTCAGTATTTAGTACCACATTTAGTATAGCCAGCCTATTTTTCATACCTACAAACACAAATTTTCATCGCTACAAACAATATACTAAAATTTCCATCGCTACAAATGGCGCGAGTCGGAAATTGGAGGAAAACTGCGAACTAATTAGGCTATAAAAACTTTGTAATTTAAATTTAATTATTGGAGAGATACAGACATATAAGTAAAGTGATTAGGCCTATTGCCGCTAAGCTACTACAGGGAAACCCTTTAGAATATCTCATAGGAGATAATAGCCTCCCCCAAAATAAGTTAAGTGAAAAAATTAATTTACTCTGAGTTGATTCAATGCTTGTATACATATATACTATATTTTTATTTTCTTTAAGTTTTAACTGGTGGAAGTTGTGAAAACTGAGTCGAGTTGACTAAATAAAAATTGTATATTGAAACAGAAATGGCTTTGTCAAAAGAGGAAGGTAAAGGGACTTAGCTTTTAGCGGCGCTCGAATTAGCAAAACTTCGAGCAGCTTTGCTTGAACTTTGGCTATTAGAAATAAATTTGTATCCCCTTAAAGAGTTGAGTACAATAGAAAAAATGGAGAAAAGGCTCAATGAAGAATTGTAAAATGAGAAAAAAAATAGTATTCAGTTTTTAACAAGTAGAAGCAAGTGTATAATTAGTAGTGTTTTTAGTGTTAGTAATAAATGCAATGTAGTAGTGCCGTATATTACTAAATAATAAAGTATTTGTACCGTGAATTGAAAGAATAAAATAAAAAACAATACTTAAAGAAAAACAAAATCTAGCTGGACCGATGAAACGTTAATAGAAACAGAAGAATTTTAGGCATAATAGTAGCAAATGGGGTCCTAATTCAGCCTTACTACAGGTACAGGCTATAAACTTATTGTTCAAGGATAACACTGCTACAATTTAGCAAAGGAAGCACATAAATTATGGTCCGAACAGTTATAGGTTAGAAGCTGCCATTTCCGAGTATTTTAGGAGTAGAGATGCTTCGAAAATATGGCATTTTACAACGTAATAAGCAATAGAATTACCTTTGTTAAAGCTAACAAATACTAGGTTAGTTATGTAGTTTCACAAGCAAAGGGAAGGAAAAGATATATATATATATAATTAAATTACTTGAGGAAAAGGATGAAAAAAAACGAGAAAAGTAGATGACCGTACAATATTTCTATTGACCGTGCAATACGTACAATATTTCTAAGGAAGTTTAAACGATAGGAACCGTGTGAACGCCTGAATCATCAGAAATATTTAAAAGAAATTATTGGACGAAAGGTTTACATCCTTGATCCACTTGGGCCAATGGTGAGCCAGTTCTCATGGCGCAGGACTGAAGAGCTATGTTTGATAGTGGGGTAGAAGTGCTTTTGGAGATTATTCGTAAATCAGAGTCAAAACCACTCGGACAAAATTCTTATATTCTTCCATCGTTGTCACCGTTATTGTCATTTGAAGTGACCCATTGCTGTGCACCTAAGTATGTAAGTTCAATAAATCTATTGCCTTTTTTATCTGTGTTTATTTCATTTTATATGTCTGCATCTAGTCTGATAATAGGTAATTAGTTCGCATGTCTCCAAGGTAAATGCTCCCAGGGAATCGGATCTCCAGATAGCTCGAGAAAAAGAGGTCACGTTTACATGGCTGTACATTTTATTTTCACCCAATAAGTGAGTGTGGTGAAGGCCTTGTTGGCGCAATCTCCAGCGCTATAAGCGGCGCTATCGGAGAAATTACAAGGTGTAAGTTCACGACCTTTGGGCATAATATTGCCTTTGACGCGGTCAGTATTTAGTACCACATTTAGTATAGCCAGCCTATTTTTTCATAGCCATAAACACAAAATTTTCCATCGCTACATTTGTTATGGAAAGGCAGTGTGGTCTTTGTCGCTATTTTCGTAAATGAACAATCATAGCAAAAAACATACAAAGTAATAAAATAAATAAATAAATAGATCTTAAAGCTAGTAATGCTTAGATTGAATGTGAAAATCAAGCTTAAAACGAAAAAACTACTTTCCTATTGAAGTATAAATGAAACTTAAAACGAACAGAAATTAAATAAACAATCAATGCAAACAAACATACAATACATATTTATGTAAATTAATAAATAAATCTTAAAACAAGTGAAAATTAAATTGAATATGCAAATCAACCTTGAAACGAACAAAAATCACTACAAACAAGAGTCGGGGTATGACCTCCTTCTCTCACTGTAAAAGTCTAAAACGTAGTACGTCATTGGCGCTTTACTGAAAACTATATGCGTCTTGAATAGTCTTGAAAAGTATAAACAATATCAAATTGAATACTTGATGCATAATGATATTAATTGTTGAAAGATCCATCAGTTCAAGAATTTATTTCACAGTAATTGTATTTTTATTTTCAATGCTGTAAGAACTGGAAAAGAAAATATTTGTAATATAATTCATTTTCAATTAAGCGCCAATTGCGCAGGAGGCTTTTGTTTTTATTTACAGTTAGGAAAGGAGACAGTATCCAAACGCTTGTTCGTAGTGAAACTATAGTAATCTTTAACAACTTATTAAATAAAAAAAAAACAAGTTTTTTTAACTGAAAGTAAGGAGAGACATTAAAACTTAAAACGAACAGAAATTATTCCGTATATGAAAGGGGCTGTCCCCTCCTCAACGCCTCGCTCTTTAAGCTAAAGTTTTTTAATGTTTAAAACAAATAGAGTTGTGAGAAAGTCAAACTTTAGCGTAAAGAGCAAGGCGTTGAGGAGGGGACAGCCCCTTTCATATACGGAATAATTTCTGTTCGTTTTAAGTTTTAATGTCGCTCCTTACTTTCAGTTAAAAAAACTTGTTTTTTTTATTTAATTTTTGAACATTTTTGAATAAATGCAGGTTTTGATCTTGGCTCACAGTACATGAATAATTAAAACAAAATTTTAATATTAATTTACTTTTATTTGGTTAAATGGCTTTCTCGAAACTTGTTTCATTTTATTTACGAACGTTTTTATTAGTAATAAATATACGTAACTTACGAAGTAACTTACGTAACGAACTTCTATATTCATATATTTTTAATACATATATTAGGGGGTTCGCCCAATAGTCTCTTTAAGCGAAAGTTCAAATTTTGTTCCAATTCTTTAAAAATGACCGCTTAACCACAAAGGCCATTAATTAGAATAAATAGCTCTTATGAAAGTACTAAAAAATCTCTGGCTTAAAGAGTGAGGTATTGAATAGGGGGTGAACCCAATAATATATGTAATATTTTCTTTTCGTTTAAAGTTTTGATGTTGCTGCTGTTGCAGTTAAAAAACTTTTTTTTATATTTAACGTCTGATCTTTTTTCAAATAATGCTGGGATGTCCGGCGTCCCCTTCAGAGCAATAACCCTTCCCCCATGAAAACTTACTTCATGGAAAGATCCTCCTACATAACCCCCGACCCCAGGCACGTAAGCAGGAATTTGTTTCGGGGGGGGGGCAAATCCTTCAAACCTATTATTCTGTGAGAAAAATCAGAAAATTATGGGAAAATGAAAAAAACCGTGAGATTTCGGGGGGGGGGGGGGTGCGGGCCCGGAGCCCCCCCCCCCTTCCCCCTGCTTAAGTCCCTGCCCCCCCCCCCCCCTACCAGGAAAAATCTCCCCTGAAAACGTCTGTACTGTATACTTCCCAATAACCAATACTATATGTTAACATTGGGTAAAGTTCATAACTTTCAGCCCTCCTCCCGGGAACTTCGGGGGATTAAGTCATCCTAAAAGACATAATTATAATATTTTCAAACATGCTGAACAAAACTGCTATCTCAAAATTTTGATCAGGTGACTTTTGGAAAACAATGAGCGTGGGAGGGGACCTAGTTGCCCTCCATTTTTTTTGGTCACTTAAAAAGGGCACTAGAACTTTTAATTTCCATTCCAATGAGGCCTCCCACGATATTCTAGGACCACTGGGTCGATACGATCACCCCTGGGAAAAAAAAAGAAATAATAAACACGTACCCGTGATCTTTCTTCTGGCAAAAAAATGCAAAATTCCACATTTTTGTAGATAGGAGCTTGAAACCTCTACAGTAGGGTTCTCTGATACGCTGAATATTATGGTGTGATTTTCATTCAGGTTCTATAACTTTTTGGGGGTCTTTCCTCTTTTTTTCTAAAATCAGCCAAATATTCTCAGGCGCGTAACTTTTGAGGGGTAGGTTAAACTTGATGAAACTTATATATTTGAAATCAGCATTAAAATCCAATTCTTTTGATGCACCTATTTGTATCAAAATACCGTTTTCTAGAGTTTCGGTTACCATTGAGCCGGGTCCCAATAACCAATACTATATGTTAACATTGGGTAAAGTTCATAACTTTCAGCCCTCCTCCTGGGGGCTTCGAGGGATTAAGTCATCCTAAAAGACATATTTATAATATTTTCGACCATTCTGAACAAAATGGCTATCTCAAAATTTTGATCAGATGACTTTGGGAAAAAAATGAGCGTGGGAGGGGGCCTAGTTGCCCTCCATTTTTTTGGGTCACTTAAAAAGGGCGGTAGAACTTTTAATTTCCATTCCAATGAGCCCTCCCACGATATTCTAGGACCACCGGGTCGATACGATCACCCCTGGGGAAAAAAGCAAAAAAAAAACAAAAAAACCAACAAACACGCATTCGTGATCTTTCTTCTGGCAAAAAATGCAAAATTCAACATTTTTTAGATAGGAGCTTGAAACCTCTACAGTAGGGTTCTCTGATACGCTGAATATGATGGTGTGATTTTCATTAAGGTTCTATAAATTTTAGGGGGTCTTTCCCCCTTTTTTCGAAAATCAGCCAAATTTTCTCAGGCGCGTAACTTTTGATAGACTTGATGAAACTTATATATTTGAAATCAGAATTAAAATCTGATTCTTTTGATGTATCTATTGGTGTCAAAATTCCGTTTTTTAGAGTTTCGGTTACCATTGAGCCGGGTCGCTCCTTACTTACAGTTTGTTACCACGACTGTTTGATAAAGAGCTAATAAATTAAACTGAATATTTGATGTATAATGATATTAATTGTTGAAAGCTCATCAGTTCAAAATGTTACTATAATTTTAATGTTTATTTTCAATATTAAGTACAAAAGAAAATATTTGTTATAAAATTGGTTTTCAGTAAAGCGTCAATTTAATATCTATTGTATGTTTGTTTGAATTGACTGTTTATTTAATTTCTGTTCATTTTAAGTTTCATTTAAATTTCAATGGGAAATTTTTTTTTCGTTATTAGCTTGATTTTCATATTCAACCTAAGCATTAGGCTACTCGCTTTAAGATCTATGTATTCATTTATATTATTACTTGTTGTATGTTTTTGCTATGATTTTTTATTTAATTTCTGTTCGTTTTGGGTTTCATTTATTCTTTAATAGTAATTTCTGGTCGTTTTGGGTTTAAATTTTGAAATGTATTTGTATCTACTGAGCTTTTCTTTGAAAAACTTATTTTTCGGAAAGTTTTTTTTAATTAATTTCTGTTCGTTTTTGATTGCAAAAAATTTCAAGTTTTCAAAAATTCCTTATTTCAAAATCAAACTTAAAAAAAAATCAAATATTCATCAAAGAATCAAATCTGGTGTCAAGGTAACAATATAAAAGTAAAAAAATGGGTTTATGTCAACCTCGGAGTTTTTATTATCTGATGTTTGAACTATTTTTAACAAAATTACTATCTCAAAATTTTTATCAGATGGGTTTGGGGAAAAAGGGCGTGTGAAAAAAAATAGCGACGAAGACCACACTGCCTTTCCATATCATACAACAAGAGGACGAAGGACAATAGGGAAATGTTTTTGCAAGACAGTGGATATAATTTGTATGAATATTTCGGCCCTAAGTCCAAGGGCCGTCCTCAGCAAGACAAAAATATAGACAAGAAAAAAGACACAACAACATGTGAGCAATAAAACCGACAAATTAAACAAAATTTTCAAAGCAGTCCTAGCATCCTTACTTCAGTGAAATTCAACCAGGACTGATAAAAAGTAAGGTAAAACAAGGCAATTCAATAATATGAAAGAAAAATAATTTAAAAATACATTCTTGTGGCTAATCCAGCTTTTTTGGTGGCTAAGCTCAAAGGTCTTTTTGTGACCGGATCTGTGGTAATGTCTATTGGTTTTTTAAAATGTTTTGTAAGATCATTTTTAATTAAACTTGTGTATAGAGCATTTAGTGTATATTCCCCAAAGTCCCTATTTAAGGATTTATTATTATTAATCTTAAATTCTGATTTCAATTGATTCTCGGACTACCTGCTATATGTCTAGGTCGTTGCTAATAAGGGCAGATTCATCAAAAGTATATTGTGGCTAGGATCTTCAAAAATATGGCTGCCTAATGCAGAATCAAATGAAACTGTAGAAATATTAGAATTTAGAGCATTGACTATATCATCTTTATGCTGTTGTATGCGTTTTTCTAAATTTTGGTGTGTTCTACCTACATAGTATTTGCCACAATCGCATGGTATTTGATAGACCCCTCTTTGACGAGTAACTGGGGTTTTATCTTTACCAGAATTTAGAAAATTTATGACTCTAAAATTATTTGTGTATACTGCATACAGATTATTTTTTGTGCAAATTTTTTTAAGATTTGTAGTGATTTTAGGGATGTAAGGTAGGTAAATTATGTTTAACTAAATTATGTAAACTATCATTAATTTTACGGGAGTGTATTTTCAGTCTACAGTTAATTAAATTATTAATAAATAAAATAGGATACCCATTTCCAAAAAGTATGTCCTTGGTAAAGTTTAGTTCTGCTGTGATGTAGGAATCAGAACAAATGTTTAGGGCACGATCGACGAGGGCTATTACGACTGCTCTTTTAACTTGTGTGGTGTGGTTTGATTTAAAATTCAAATATCTATTATTTTGTGTTGGTTTTCTATAAATAGTAAAATTGAGTTTATTGAAGCTACGAATAATTAACACATCTAGGAATGGGATTTTATTTACGATTTCGATTTCTAAAGTAAACTGTAAATTTCTATCGTATGTATTAAGGTGAAGTAAAATACTCTTAAGTTCATTTTCCCTATAGTTCCAGAGTGAAATTCCGTCATCCATGTAATGTCTCCAAAAGACATGTTTCAAAAAACACGAATCTAATGCCCAATTTTCAATATGTTGCACATAAATACTCGTATTTGCCAGTAACCCAGAGAGGGGCGCGCCCATCACTAAACCATTAATTTTCTGGTAAAAAGAATTACGGAATTGGAAATACATTGAGTACTTCTTACAGAGTTTAACCAAGGTTAAACTTGGTTAAACCTCCCATACCTCCCAAAAATCACTACAAATCTTAAAACAGTTCGCGCAAAAAATAATCTGTATGTAGTATACACAAATAATTTTAAAATAGTAAATTTTCTAAATTCTCGTAAAGACAAAACCTCAGTTACTCGTCAAAGAGGGGTCTATGAAATACCATGCGATTGTGGCAAATACTATGTAGGTAGAGCACACCAAAATTTAGAAAAACGCATACAACAGCATAAAGATGATACAGTCAATGCTCTAAATTCTAATATTTCTACTGTTACATTTGATTCTGCATTAAGCAGCCATATTTTTGAAAATCCTAGCCACAATATACTTTTTGATGAATCTGCCCTTATTAGCAATGACCTAGGCATGAGGCAGGTAGTCCGAGAATCAATTGAAATCAGACTTAAGATTAATAATAATATTTCCTTAAATAGGGACTTGGGGGAATATACATTAAATGCTCTATACACAAATTTAATTAAAAATAATCTTAAAAAATATTTTAAAAAACCGATAGACATTAACACAGAACCGGTCACAAAAAGGCATTTGCGGTTAGCTGCTAAAAAGGCTGCATTAGCAATAAGGACGTGTTTTTAAATTATTTTTCTTTCATTTCATTGAATCGCCTTGTTTTACCTTACTTTTTGTCAGTCCTGGTTCGACTTCGCTGAAGTAAGGATGTTAGGACTGCTTTGAAAATTTTGTTTAATTAGTAGGTTTTATTGGTCGTATGTTGTTGTGAGTCTTTTTTCTTTTATATATTTTTGTCTTTCTGAGGACGGCCCTTGGACATAGAGCCAAAATATTCATTCAAATTATCTTCACTGTCTTGCAAAAAGATTTCCCTGTTGTTCTTCGTGCTTTTTTTTGTTAAAGGGCGTGTGGGGACTAATTAAGCTTCGGTATCTTTTGACTCTTTAAAAGTGAAATAAAACTTTCTATTTTAAATCAAATGAGCCCTCTCTGAAATTTATACGAGTATCTCTTCTATAAGAACCATATATATCCCCAGAGTATAACTTACAACTCCTCTTCCTGGGCCCTGGGGGGTTGTGTCAACCCTGGAGTTTTAATATCTGATGAATGAACTATTTTTAACAAAATGGTCACCTCAAATTTTTATCGGATGTGTTTATCCATCTGATACACCCAAATACGTGGAGGGCGGGAGGGGCCAGTTGCAGTCCGATCTATTTTCACTCTGAGAAAATGAACTAAAACTTTTCATTTCCTTTCAAATGGACCCTATCTGTAGTTTATACGAGCATACCTTCATAAGAACCACATAAGACCCCAGGAAATAGCTTACAATGCCTGCCCCCGGGCCCTGGGGGATGTTTCGACACCGGGGTTTTTGTTATCTGACGTTTGAACTATTTTGAAAAAAAGGCTCTCTCAAAGTTCTTATCGGATGGGCTTGATAAAAATTGGGCGTATAGAGGGGGGTCTAGTTGCCCACCGATCTCTTTTGACTCTTAAAAAGTGAACGAGAACTTTCAATTTCTAATCATATAAGCCCTCCGAAGTTTATACGAGCATACCATATTCCGTAAAAACCATGCATGCCCCCAGAGCAATACTTACAACGTCATCCCCGGGCCCTGCGGGGGGGGGGGGGATTGTCGACACAGGAGTTTTTCTTATCTGACCTTTGAACTATTTTTAACGAAATGGCCATACATAAAGGAGTTTTTGTTATATGATCTTTGAACTATTTTTAACGAAATGGCTAACTCAAATTTTTTTATTAGATGTATTTGGGGAAACTGGGCTTGGGGAGGAGGTCAGTTGCCCTCCAATAACTTTTGACTCTTAGAAAGGGCACTAGAGCTCTCAATTTCCAATCGAATGAGCCCCATTTGAAGTTTATACGACGACCCGTTCTATATGAAGTGCCTCTGGAAAAAAAGAAGAATGAAGTGGGGGGGGGGGAGAGACTAGCTGCTCTCAAATCACTTTTGAGTGTTAAAAAGTGAATTTAAACTTTCAATTTCCAATCTAATGAGCCCTTTAGGAAGTTTATACGAGCATCCCTTCCATAAAAACCAAATATGCCTCCAGGCTATAACTTACAACGCCTACCATCGGGCCCTGGGGGGCTGTGTCGACACCGGAGTTTTTATTATCAGAACTTCGAACTATTTTTAACAAAATTTCTACCTCAAAACTTTTATCTGATGCATTTATGGTGTAGAAGAGGGGGGGGGGCTAGTTGCCCTTCGATATCTCTTGACTCTTAAAAGTGAACAAGAACTTTCAATTTCCAATCAAATGAGCCTTCTAAGAAGTTTATACGACCATCCCTTCCATAAGAACTATATATGCCCCTAGAGCATTACTCATAACGCCTGCCTCAGGGCCCTGGCGGGTTCCGTCGACACAGGAATTTTTCTTATTTGACCTTTGAACTATTTTTAATGAAATGGCTATTATAAAATTTTATCGTATGGGCTTCGGGAAAAAAGGGTGTGTGCGGGGGGGGGCGGTTAGTTGCCCTCAGATATCTTTTGACTCTTAAAAATTGAACTAGAACTTTCAATTTTTCAATCAAATGAGCCCCCTCTGAAGTTCATACGAGCATCCCTTGCATAAGAGCCATATACACCCCCAGGACAACACTTAAACGCCTATCCCCCGGGCGCTGGGGGGAGTTTTCCTTATCTAATTTTTGAACAATTTCCAAAAAACTGGCTGTCTCAAAATTTTAGCGGATGGGTTTGGGGAAAAAAGAGCGGGGGGGGGGGGGCTAGTTGCCCTTAACTCTCTTGACTCGTAAAAAGTGAACTAGAACTTTCAATTTCCAATCAAATGAGCCCTCTATGAAGTTTATATGAGCATCCCTTTCATAAGAACCATACATGCCCTTAGGGAATAACTTGGAACGGCTTCCCCTGGGCCCTGGGGGGTTGTATTAGCACCAAATTTTGTCTTATCCTACCTTTGAACTATTTTCAACAAAATTTCTATCTCAAAATTTACATCAGATGGGTTTCGAAAAAGAAGAGGTGGGGGGGGGGGGTCTAGCTGCCCTTGGATATCTTTTGACTATTAAAAAGTGAGCTCGAACTTTCAATTTCCAGTCAAATGAGCCCTCTCTGAAGTTTGTACGAGCATCCCTTTAATACGTTCCATATTTGCCCAAGGGCATAACTTACAACAACTGCCCCCGGGCCCTGGAGGGTTGTGACGCCACCTGAGTTTTTGTTATCTGACTTTTGAGCAATTTTTAACTTAATGGCTATCTCAAAATATTTATTGGATGCATTTGGGGAAAAAGTTGCGTGGGGGGGGGGTAGTTGTTCTCCAATCTCTTATCACTCTAAAAAGCTGAACTAGAACTTTCAATTTCCAATCAAAGAAGCTTTTAAAAGCATCCCTTCATTAAGAACAATATATTCCCCCAGGGCATAACTTACAAAACCTGCCCTTGGGCCCTGGGGGGGCTCTGTCGACTCCGCAATTTTTGTTATACGATCTTTGAACTATTTAAAAAAAAATATCTCAAAGTTCCTCGGATGGGTTTCAGGAAAGAACGGCGTGGAGGGGGAGGGCTTGGTGCCATCCAATCTCTTTTGCCTCTTAAAAAGTGAACTAGAACTTTCAATTCCCAATCAAATGAGCCCTCTTTGAATTAATACGAACATCCCTTCCATAAGACCCATATATGCCCCCAGGGCATAAACTACAACTCCTGCCACCGGGCCCTGAGGGGTTGTGTCAGTAGAGATGCCTTATTGAGTCCTACTGGGACTCCTAATATGGGCATAGAGTCATTAGGGAGAATGATTGCGTAATCGGTCAATGGCCTCTTTCTCCAGGTGTGTTTTTGGCACGCTCTTAGCGAAGGTCAATGTTGTTATTGTTTCCGAGGCAAAATGCCAAGGTCAATGTTGTTGTTGTTTTGAACAGAGTCATTAGAGAGAACACGTGGTTAATGGGGTTAATGTTGTTGTCGTTCGAAGCAAAGTTAATGACACTTCCTTCCTGTTCGAGGCAGATGTCAAGGTCAATGTTGTTATTGTTATTCGAGCCAGATGTTATGAGGTTCCGGGAAACAGTATTTGTTATTGTTGTTCAAGCCAAATGTTATGACTTTCCCGGAAACAGTTAGATCACCTGTGCTGTCGACCTCAATTCATCTATCGTGAATCAATAATTCCCCTTAGAAACAACAAATTAATTTCCCCTTTTCATGACAGATCAATCAATCAATGACATCATCTGTCAGACTTTAAAAATTTCCGCCTAGAAACGATTCTCCAGGAATAGATCCAAGTCATTAATGTCTTTACCACGGAAACAACTCTTTTGGTCGAACTCCAAAGGATATTAATAGCCAAAGGCCATGGAAACAATTCTCCAAGAAACATCTTAGCGATGAATTGTTTTAGCGCGCGAAAGGGTTTCTTTTGTAATTTCAAATGTGAAAGCACAGGGATGCCAAACAAAAGGAACACGCTGAAATTACGTTTAGGGATTATTTGGGCGAAACTGTTTTAGACAGGTTATGAAACTATTTCGGCGAAACAGTTAGAGACATTTTAAAAGATGATTTTTGAAGAGATTTTAGAAGAGAAATTAATGGTGAAACTCTGTGGTCGTTATAATACACAAGTTTCATTTGAACAGTGTTGTGAGGTCCTCTAACCCAACCCCAAAGGGTTCCAATCCTCCTACCACAACCCCGAAGGAAGCCCCCGGTCCTCAAAGGTCCCCCAAGCTCCCAAAGGGCCACCGGCGCCCCCAAAGGCCCACCCAGACCTCCAAAGGCCATCCCCTGGCCCCCCAAAGGCCCATCGAGTTCCCAAAGGACCAACGGGGTCCCAAAGGCCCTCCACCGGTCCCCAACTGTCCTCCCGGACCCCCAAAGGCCCTCCCTGTGCCCCAAAGGCCCTCCATGTGTCCCAAAGGCCCTCCCCGGTCCCCAAAGGTCCCCCGGGCTCTCAAAAGACCACTCAATCCTCAAGGGCCCCCGGATCCCCAAACGTCCTCCCTGGGTCCCAAAGGTCCTCCCCCGGTCCCCCTTCGTTCGTTGATGTGTGTTGTCTGAAACCAATGATTTGGGATGTGTAGTTTGCTACTTCAGGCTTTTCTGAGCTAAGGTTTCCTAGTATTTCCTAGGTGAATGTTGTCTGAAACCAATAGTTTGGGATGAGTAGTTTGCTTTTTCAGGCTTTTATGAGCTAGGTTTCTTAGCCTTTCGTTGGTGTGTGTTGACTGAAACTTATGATTTGGGATATGTAGTTTGCTATTTTTGACTTTTCTGAGTTGGATTTCTTAGTCTTTCATAGGTGTGTGGTGTCTGAAACCTATGATTTGGGATGTGTAGTTTGCTATTTTCGACTTTTCTGAGCTAGGTTTCTTAGCCTTTCATAGATATGTGTTGATAGAAAATTATGATTTGGGATGTTTAGTTTGCTATTTCAGGCTTTTCTGAGCTAAAGTTTTCTAGTATTTCGTAGGTGAATGTTGTCTGAAACCAATAGTTTGGGATGAGTAGTTTGCTATTTTTGACTTTTCTGAGCTAGGTTTCTTAGTCTTTCGTTGGTGTGTGTTGACTGAAACCTATGATTTGGGATGGTTAATTTGCTATTTTTGACTTTTCTGAGCTAGATTTCTTAGCCTTTCATAGGTGTCTCCTTTCTGAAAATTATGATTTGGGAGGTGTAGTTTGCTTTTTAGACTTTTCAGAGCTAGGATTCTTAGTCACTCATAGGTGTTTGTTGTCTGAAACTTCGAGTTTGGGATGAGTAGTTGCCTATTTCAGACTTTTCTGAGCTAAGGTTTCTTAGTATTTCGTAGGTGAATGCTGTCTGAAACTTATGATTTGGGATATGTAAATTACTATTTCGGGCTTTTTTGAGTTGGATTTCTTAGTCTTTCATAGGCGTGTGGTGACTGAAACTTATGATATGGGATATGTAGTTTGCTATTTTTGACTTTTCTGAGTTGGATTTCTTAGTCTTTCATAGGTGTGTGGTGTCTGAAACCTATGATTTGGGATGTGTAGTTTGCTATTTTCGACTTTTCTGAGCTAGGTTTCTTAGCCTTTCATAGATATGTGTTGTTAGAAAATTATGATTTGGGATGTTTAGTTTGCTATTTCAGGCTTTTCTGAGCTAAAGTTTTCTAGTATTTCGTAGGTGAATGTTGTCTGAAACCAATAGTTTGGGATGAGTAGTTTGCTATTTTTGACTTTTCTGAGCTAGGTTTCTTAGTCTTTCGTTGGTGTGTGTTGACTGAAACCTATGATTTGGGATGGTTAATTTGCTATTTTTGACTTTTCTGAGCTAGATTTCTTAGCCTTTCATAGGTGTCTCCTTTCTGAAAATTATGATTTGGGAGGTGTAGTTTGCTTTTTAGACTTTTCAGAGCTAGGATTCTTAGTCACTCATAGGTGTTTGTTGTCTGAAACTTCGAGTTTGGGATGAGTAGTTGGTTATTTCAGACTTTTCTGAGCTAAGGTTTCTTAGTATTTCGTAGGTGAATGCTGTCTGAAACTTATGATTTGGGATATGTAAATTACTATTTCGGGCTTTTTTGAGTTGGATTTCTTAGTCTTTCATAGGTGTGTGGTGTCTGAAACCTATGATTTGGGATGTGTAGTTTGCTATTTTCGACTTTTCTGAGCTAGGTTTCTTAGCCTTTCATAGGTATGTGTTGTTAGAACATTATGATTTGGGATGTGTAGTTTGCTATTTCAGACTTTTCTGAGCTAGGTTTCTTAGCCTTTCATAGGTATGTGTTGTTAGAACATTATGATTTGGGATGTGTAGTTTGCTATTTCAGGCTTTTCTGAGCTAAGGTTTTCTAGTATTTCGTAGGTGAATGTTGTCTGAAACCAATAGTTTGGGATGAGTAGTTTGCTATTTTTGACTTTTCTGAGCTAGGTTTCTTAGTCTTTCATTGGTGTGTGTTGACTGAAACCTATGATTTGGGATATGTAGTTTCCTATTTTTGACTTTTCTGAGCTGGATTTCTTAGTCTTTCATAGGTGTGTGTTGTCTGAAACCTATGATTTGGGATGGGTGGATTGCTACTTTTGACTTTTCTGAGCTGGATTTCTTAGTCACTCATAGGTGTTTGTTGTCTGAAACCTATAGTTTGGGATGACTAGTTTGCTATTTTTGACTTTTCTGAGCTAGGTTTCTTAGCCGTTCATAGGTGAGTGTTGTCTGAAACTTATGATTTGGGATATGTAAATTACTATTTCTGACTTTTCATAACCAGATTTCTTAGTCTTTCATAGGTGTGTGGTGTCTGAAACCTATGATTTGGGATGTGTGGGTTGCTATTTTTTGACTTTTCTGAGCTAGGTTTCTTAGCCATTCGTAGGTGTGTGTTGACTGAAACCTATGATTTGGGAGGTGTAGTTTGCTATTTTTGACTTTTCTGAGCTAGATTTCTTAGCCTTTCATAGGTGTTTGTTGACTGAAACTTCTAGTTTGGGATGAATAGTTTGCTATTTCAGGCTTTTCTGAGATAAGGTTTCCTAGTATTTCGTTGGTGAATGCTGTCTGAAACCTATGATTTGGGATTACACATGCACACGAAAACTTACATGCACACAAAAACTTACATGCACACAAAAACTTACATGCACACAAAAACTTACACACACACACACACACACGAAAACTCACACACACACGCCAAAACTTACACACACACAAAAACTTACACACACACACACACACACACACACGCAAAAACTTACACAAGAACACAAAAAAAACTCACACACACACGCATAAAAACTTACACACACACACACACTCACAAAACTTACACACACACACACACACGAAAACTTACACACACACGCCAAAACTTACACACACAAAAACTTACACATGCACACGAAAACTTACACACACACACACACGAAAACTTACACACACACACGCCAAAACTTACACACACACAAAAACTTACACACACACACACACACACACACACAAAAACTTACACATGAACACAAAAAACTCACACACACACGCACAAAAACTTGTGCACACACACACACACACAAAACTTACACACACACACACACGAAAACTTACAGACACACGCCAAAACTTACACACACAAAAACTTACACACACACACACACACACACAAAAACTTACACATGCACACGAAAACTTACATGCACACAAAAACTTACATGCACACAAAAACTTACACACACACACACACACAAAACTTACACACACAAACACACGAAAACTCACACACACACGCCAAAACTTACACACACACAAAAACTTACACACACACACACACACACAAAAACTTACACATGAACACAAAAAAAACTCACACACACACGCACAAAAACTTACACACACACACACAAAACTTACACACACACACACACGAAAACTTACACACACACACGCCAAAACTTTCACACACAAAAACTTACACATGCGCATGAAAACTTACACACACACACACACACGAAAACTTACACACACACGTCAAAACTTACACACACACACACACACACACACAAACTTACACACACACACACACACACACACAAAAACATACACATGCACACGAAAACTTACATGCACACAAAAACTTACACGCACACAAAAACTTACACACACACCACACACACACACACACACACACACACACACACACACACACACACCACACACACACACACACACACACACAACTCACACACACACACCACACACACAACGAACTTACACACACACACGCCAAAACTTACACACACACAAAAACTTACACACACACACACACACACAAAAAAACTTACACACAACAAAAACTCACACACACATGCACAAAAACTTACGCACACACACACACACACAAAACTTACACACACACACACACGAAAACTTACACACACATGCCAAAACTTACACACACAAAAACTTACATACACACACACACACACACACACACACACACACACACACACACACACACACAAACATACACACACAAACACACACACAAAAAACTTACACACACACACAAACACACACAAACTTACAAACACACACAAAAACTTACACCCACACACAAAAGCTTAGACACACAAAAACTTACACACACACACAAAAACTTACACCCACATGCAAAAACTTACATGCACACAAAAACTTACATGCACACAAAAACCTACACACACACAAAAACTTACACACACGCACAAAAACTTACACACACACACAAAAACTTACACACACACAAAAAATTACACACACACACACACACACCACACACACACCACACACACACACACACACACACACACACACTTACACATGCACATGAAAACTTACATGCACACAAAAACTTACACACACACGAAAACTTACACACACACACGTCAAAACTTACACACACAAAAGCTTAGACACACAAAAACTTACACACACACACACACACACACACAAAAACTTACACCCACATGCAAAAACTTACATGCACACAAAAACTTACATGCACACAAAAACTTACACCCACAAAAACTTACACACACACGCACAAAAACTTACACACACACACAAAAACTTACACACACACACACACACGAAAACTTACACACACACACACGAAAACTTACGCACACACACACGAAAACTTACACACACACACACACACACCAAAACTTACACACACACACACAAAAACTTACACACTTACCATATCACAGTTACATTGTCTTAATTTTTCAAATTTCATTTTGAATTTCTGTCGTGAAATGCAAGAATTGGAATATTTCAGTAGTGACTTGTTATGCTTTACCTTCTCACAGTTACATTCTCTTGATTTTTCGAAGTTCATTTTGAATTTCTGTCATGAAATGCAAGAGTTGGAAAATTGGGGTCATAGTCCACCAGATCGAATGGTGGAAATCCACTAGCTCAGTATTGGGGTCCCAGTCCACCAGCCTGAACGGTGGAAATTCACTAGCTGAGAATTGGGGTCTTAGTCCACCAGCCTGAATGGTGGAAATCCACTAGCTCAATATCGGGGTCTCAGTCCACCAGGCTGAATGGTGGAAATTCACTGTTTAAGTTAGATTAGGTCAACTTATCATGAGCGCTCATGATAAGTTAACCTAACCTTTTCTGGTGAGTATGGTTAGGTTAGGCTAGATTAAGTTAGGTTAGGTTAAGTTAGGTTAGGTTAGCCCATGTACGCTTCACTTAGGTTAGCCTAGGTTAGGTGAGAGACAGGCAAAAAGTTAGGTGTATGATTAGGTTAGGTTAGGATAGATTAAATTAGGTTAGGTTAAGTTAGGTTAGACTAGGTTAGCCTACGTACACGCATGAATTTCTGTCTTGAAATGCAAGAGTTGGAAAATTGGGGTCTTAGTCCACCAGCCTGAATGGTGGAAATCCACTAGCTCAATATTGGGGTCTCAGTCCACCAGTCTGAATGGTGGAAATTCACTGTTTAAGTTAGGTTAGGTTAACTTATCATGAGCGCTCATGATAAGTTAACCTAACCTTTTCCGGCGAGTATGGTTAGGTTAGGCTAGATTAAGTTAGGTTAGGTTAAGTTAGGTTAGGTTAGCCCATGTATGCTTCA
>CM051258.1:81145466-81342966 GCA_027921565.1 Artemia sinica | reverse complement strand
CAGACACCACACACCTATGAAAGACTAAGAAATCCAACTCAAAAAAGCCCGAAATAGTAATTTACATATCCCAAATCATAAGTTTCAGACAGCATTCACCTACGAAATACTAAGAAACCTTAGCTCAGAAAAGTCTGAAATAACCAACTACTCATCCCAAACTCGAAGTTTCAGACAACAAACACCTATGAGTGACTAAGAATCCTAGCTCTGAAAAGTCTAAAAAGCAAACTACACCTCCCAAATCATAATTTTCAGAAAGGAGACACCTATGAAAGGCTAAGAAATCTAGCTCAGAAAAGTCAAAAATAGCAAATTAACCATCCCAAATCATAGGTTTCAGTCAACACACACCAACGAAAGACTAAGAAACCTAGCTCAGAAAAGTCAAAAATAGCAAACTACTCATCCCAAACTATTGGTTTCAGACAACATTCACCTACGAAATACTAGAAAACTTTAGCTCAGAAAAGCCTGAAATAGCAAACTAAACATCCCAAATCATAATTTTCTAACAACACATATCTATGAAAGGCTAAGAAACCTAGCTCAGAAAAGTCGAAAATAGCAAACTACACATCCCAAATCATAGGTTTCAGACACCACACACCTATGAAAGACTAAGAAATCCAACTCAGAAAAGTCAAAAATAGCAAACTACATATCCCATATCATAAGTTTCAGTCACCACACGCCTATGAAAGACTAAGAAATCCAACTCAAAAAAGCCCGAAATAGTAATTTACATATCCCAAATCATAAGTTTCAGACAGCATTCACCTACGAAATACTAAGAAACCTTAGCTCAGAAAAGTCTGAAATAGGCAACTACTCATCCCAAACTCGAAGTTTCAGACAACAAACACCTATGAGTGACTAAGAATCCTAGCTCTGAAAAGTCCAAAAAGCAAACTACACCTCCCAAATCATAATTTTCAGAAAGGACACACCTATGAAAGGCTAAGAAATCTAGCTCAGAAAAGTCAAAAATAGCAAATTAACCATCCCAAATCATAGGTTTCAGTCAACACACACCAACGAAAGACTAAGAAACCTAGCTCAGAAAAGTCAAAAATAGCAAACTACTCATCCCAAACTATTGGTTTCAGACAACATTCACCTACGAAATACTAGAAAACCTTAGCTCAGAAAAGCCTGAAATAGCAAACTAAACATCCCAAATCATAATTTTCTATCAACACATATCTATGAAAGGCTAAGAAACCTAGCTCAGAAAAGTCGAAAATAGCAAACTACACATCCCAAATCATAGGTTTCAGACACCACACACCTATGAAAGACTAAGAAATCCAACTCAGAAAAGTCAAAAATAGCAAACTACATATCCCAAATCATAAGTTTCAGTCAACACACACCAACGAAAGGCTAAGAAACCTAGCTCATAAAAGCCTGAAAAAGCAAACTACTCATCCCAAACTATTGGTTTCAGACAACATTCACCTAGGAAATACTAGGAAACCTTAGCTCAGAAAAGCCTGAAGTAGCAAACTACACATCCCAAATCATTGGTTTCAGACAACACACATCAACGAACGAAGGGGGACCGGGGGAGGACCTTTGGGACCCAGGGAGGACGTTTGGGGATCCGGGGGCCCTTGAGGATTGAGTGGTCTTTTGAGAGCCCGGGGGACCTTTGGGGACCGGGGAGGGCCTTTGGGACACATGGAGGGCCTTTGGGGCACAGGGAGGGCCTTTGGGGGTCCGGGGGGACAGTTGGGGACCGGTGGAGGGCCTTTGGGACCCCGTTGGTCCTTTGGGAACTCGTTGGGCCTTTGGGGGGCCAGGGGATGGCCTTTGGAGGTCTGGGTGGGCCTTTGGGGGCGCCGGTGGCCCTTGGGAGCTTGGGGGGACCTTTGAGGACCGGGGGCTTCCTTCGGGGTTGTGGTAGGAGGATTGGAACCCTTTGGGGTTGGGTTAGAGGACCTCACAACACTGTTCAAATGAAACTTGTGTATTATAACGACCACAGAGTTTCACCATTAATTTCTCTTCTAAAATCTCTTCAAAAATCATCTTTTAAAATGTCTCTAACTGTTTCGCCGAAATAGTTTCATAACCTGTCTAAAACAGTTTCGCCCAAATAATCCCTAAACGTAATTTCAGCGTGTTCCTTTTGTTTGGCATCCCTGTGCTTTCACATTTGAAATTACAAAAGAAACCCCTTCGCGCGCTAAAACAATTCATCGCTAAGATGTTTCTTGGAGAATTGTTTCCATGGCCTTTGGCTATTAATATCCTTTGGAGTTCGACCAAAAGAGTTGTTTCCGTGGTAAAGACATTAATGACTTGGATCTATTCCTGGAGAATCGTTTCTAGGCGGAAATTTTTAAAGTCTGACAGATGATGTCATTGATTGATTGATCTGTCATGAAAAGGGGAAATTAATTTGTTGTTTCTAAGGGGAATTATTGATTCACGATAGATGAATTGAGGTCGACAGCACAGGTGATCTAACTGTTTCCGGGAAAGTCATAACATTTGGCTTGAACAACAATAACAAATACTGTTTCCCGGAACCTCATAACATCTGGCTCGAATAACAATAACAACATTGACCTTGACATCTGCCTCGAACAGGAAGGAAGTGTCATTAACTTTGCTTCGAACGACAACAACATTAACCCCATTAACCACGTGTTCTCTCTAATGACTCTGTTCAAAACAACAACAACATTGACCTTGGCATTTTGCCTCGGAAACAATAACAACATTGACCTTCGCTAAGAGCGTGCCAAAAACACACCTGGAGAAAGAGGCCATTGACCGATTACGCAATCATTCTCCCTAATGACTCTATGCCCATATTAGGAGTCCCAGTAGGACTCAATAAGGCATCTCTACTTGTGTCGATACCGAAATTTTTGTATATGATCTTTGAACTATTTTTAACAAAATAGCTATCTTAAAATTTTTATCGGATGCATTTGGGAAAAAGAGGTTTGGGGGAGGGGGAGCTGGCTACCCTCCTATTTCTTTTGACCCTTAAAAAGTGAACTAGAACTTTCAATTTCCAATCAAATGAGCCCTCTCTGAAGTTAATATGAACATTCCTTGCATAAGAAGCATATATGCCCCCAGGATATAACTTACAACCCTTGCCCCTGAAAACTGTGGGGGGATTGTCCTGCTCAAACATATAATTTCCAGAACTTTCAAAAAACGTTGAACAAAATGGCTATATCAGAATTTTGATTGGAAGTGCTTGGGGAAATGGTGGGCGTGGAAGGGTGTCAGTTGCCTTAGAACCACTTTCGACTGTTAAAAAAGGAACTAGGCATTTAAATTTCTAATCAAATGAGCCCTTTCTGAAGTTTCTACGACATCACTGTCTATACAAAACCTTATATGCCCCCAGGGTATAACTTATAACCGTTGTCCTGAGGGGTGGGGGGGGGGTTGTCATCCTCATAGACCTAATTTCCAGAACTTAAAACTACGTTGAATAAAATGGCTGTATCAAAATTTTGTTTAGATGTGTTTGGGGAAAAAGTGGGCGTAAGAGGGGGGTTACTTGCCCTCCAATCGCTTTCGAACATTAAAAAGGGCACTAGCTCTTTGAATTTCCAATCGACTGAGCCTTTTTTGAAGTTTCTACGACAACGCCTTCTATAAAAACCTTACATGCCCCCAGGGCATAACTTACAACCCTTGCCCTAAAGGATGTGGGGGAGTTTCCTCCTCAAAAACATAATTTTTATCCGGAAATGAAATCAACTACGCTGAACAAAATGGCTATCTCAAAATTTTGATTGGACGTGTTTCGGGAAATGGAGGGCGTGGAAAGGGTGTTAGTTGCCTTCCAATCAGTTTCGACTATTAAAAAGGGCAAAAGCCACTCCAATTTCCGATTGAATGAGCCCTTTTCGAACTTTCTACGACAACATCTTTGATATGAAGTGCCGTACTCTAAAAGAAAAAAATAATTTTGCCAACATCGTTCTTATGTGGCCCCCCGGCATAACTTAAAACCCTTGTCTTGAGGGTTGTGGGGGAATGTCCTCCTCAAAAATATATTTTCTATATGGAAATCAATTATGCTGAACAAAATGGCTATCTCAAAATTTTGATTGGACGTGTTTGGGGGAATGACGGGCGTGGGGGGGGGGCTTAGTTACCCTCCAATCACTTTTGACCCTTAAAAAGGGCACTAGAACTCTCAATTTCTATTCGAAATAGTTACCTTTGAAGTTTCTACGGTGACCCCTTCCATATGAAGTGCTTCTGGGAAAATAATAATAATAATTATAAAACATTGGAGCCGTAGGGCCTTTACTATAGGCAACGCTATAGCGTTGCCTCGTTTTCAGTTAAGCGCCAATGACGCAGTAGGTTTTTGGTTTTTATTTACAGTTAGGAAAGGAGGCAGTATCCAAACACTTGTTCGTAGTGAAACTATATTCGTCTTTAACAACTTTAAAAAGAGCTAATAAATTAAACTGTATATTTGATGTATAATGATATTAATTTCTGAAAGCTCATCAGTTCAAAATTTTACTATAACTTTAATGTTTATTTTCAATATTAAGTACAAATGAAAATATTTGTCATGGTTTTCAGTAAAGCGCCAATGAGGCAGTAGGTTTTAAATTTTTGCAGTGAGAGAAGGAGGTAATACCCAAACTCTTGTTTGTATTGATTTTTGTTCGTTTCAAGCTTGATTTGCATATTCAATTTAAGTTTCACTCGTTTTAAGATTTATTTATTAATTTACATTAATATATATTGTATGTTTGTTTGCATTGATGGTTTATTTAATTTCTGTTCGTTTTAAGTTTCATTTATACTTTAATAGGAAAAGATTTTTTTCGTTTTAAGCTGGATTTTCATATTCAATCTAAGCATTACTCGCTTTAAATTCTGTGTATTCATTAATATTATTACTTGTTGTATATTTTTGCAATGATTTTTATTTAATTTCTGTTATTTTTGGGTTTCATTGATACTTTAATAGTAATTTCTTGTCTTTTGAGTTTGAATTTTAAAAGGTATTTGTATCTGATGAGCTTAAGTTTAAAATGGCCTTTACTTTTCTTTGAAAAACTTATTAATCGGGAAGTTTTTTTAATTAATTTTTTGTTCGTTTTTGATTGCAAAAAATTTTAAGTTTTTAGAAATTCCTTATTTCAAAATCAGACTTTTTAAAATAAATCAAATATTCATCAAAGTATCGAAACTGGTTTCAAAGTAACAATATCGAAATAAAAAATCGGTTTGTGTCAGCCTCGGAGTTCTTATTATCTGATGTTTGAACTATTTTTAACAAAATTGCTATCTCAAAATTTTTATCTGATGGGTTGGCGAAAAAGGGCGTGTGGAAAATAATTAAGCTTAGGCCTCTTTTGACTCTTTGAAAGTGAACTAAAACTTTCTATTTTCAATCAAATGAGCCCTCTCTGAAGTTTATACGAGTATCCCTTCTATAAGATCCATATATATCCTCAGAGTATAACTTAAAACGTCTCTCCCTGGGCCCTGGGAGGTTGTGTCGACCCTGGATTTTTTGTATCTGATGGTTAAACTATTTTTAACAAAATAGTCACCTCAAATTTTTATCCGATGGGTTTATCCATCCGATACACCCAAAGACGTGGAGGGCCTGAGGGGATACTTGCCCTCCGATGATTTCACTCTGCAAAAATGAACTACATATTTTAATTTCCCTTCAAATAGACCTTCTCTGTAGTTTATACGAGCATCCCTTTCATAAGAACCACATACGGCCCCAGGACATAGCTTACAATGGCTGCCCCCCGGGCCCTGGGGAGATGTATCGACACTGGAGTTTTTGTTATCTTACCTTTGATTTTTTTAAAAAAAATGGCTCTCTCAAAGTTCTTATCTGATGGGTTTGAGTAAAATAGGGCGTGGACAGAAGTTTAGTTGGCCATCGATCTCTCTTAACTCTTAAAAAGTGAACAAGAAATTTCAATTTCCAACAAATGAGCCTTCTAAGAAGTTTATACGTGCATCCCTTCCATAAGAACTATATATGCCCCTAGAGCATTACTCATAACGCCTGCCTCTGGGCCCTGGCGGGTTCCGTCGACACAGGAATTTTTCTTATTTGACCTTTGAACTATTTTTAATGAAATGGCTATTATAAAAATTTTATCGTATGGGCTTCGGGAAAAAAGGGTGTGTGTGTGCGGGGGGGGGGAGGGTTAGTTGCCCTTGGATAACTTTTGACTCTTAAAAACTGAACTAGAACTTTCAATTTTTCAATCAAATGAGCCCCTCTGGAGTTCATACGAGCATCCCTTGCATAAGAGCCATATACACCCCCAGGACAACACTTACAACGCCTATCCCCTGGGCCCTGGGGGGAGTTTTTGTTATCTAATTTTTGAACAATTTCCAAAACCTGGTTATCTCAAAATTTTAGCGGATGGGTTTGGGGAAAAAAGAGCTTGGGGGGCTAGTTGCCCTTAACTCTCTTGACTCGTAAAAAGTGAACTAGAACTTTCAATTTTCAATCAAATGAGCCCTCTATGAAGTTTATATGAGCACCCCTTTCATAAGAACCATACATGCCCTTAGGGCATAACTTTGAACGGCTTCCCCTGGGGGGTTGTATTAACACCGAATATTTTCTTATCTTACCTTTGAACTATTGTCAACAAAATTTCTATCTCAAAATTTCATCAGATGGGTTTTGAAAAAGAAGAGGTGGGTGGGGGGGCCTAGCTGCCCTTGGATATCTTTTGACTATTAAAAAGTGAGCTCGAACTTTCAATTTCCAGTCAAATGAGCCCGCTCTGAAGTTTGTACGAGCATCCCTTTAATACGCTCCATATTTGCCCAAGGGCATAACTAACAACAACTGCCCCCGGGCCCCGGAGGGTTGTGACGACACCTGAGTTTTTGTTATCTGACTTTTGAGCAATTTTCAACTTAATTACTATCTCAAAATATTTATTGGATGCATTTGGGGAAAAAGTTGCGTGGGGGGGGGCTAGTTGTTCTCCAATCTCTTATCACTCATAAAAGCTGAACTAGAACTTTCAATTTCCAATCAAAGAAGCTATCTCTGAAGCTTTTAAAAGCATCTGTTCATTAAGAACAATATATTCCCCCAGGGCATAACTTATAACACCTGCCCTCGGGGCCTGAGAGGCTGTGTCGACCCTGGAGTTTTTGTTGTACGATCTTTGAACTATTTAAAAAAAATATCTCAAAGTTCTTCGGATGGGTTTGAGGAAAGAAGGGCGTGGAGGGGGGGAGGGCTTGGTGCCATCCAATCTCTTTTGCCTCTTAAAAAGTGAACTAGAACTTTCAATTCCCAATAAAATGAGCCCTCTTTGAATTAACACGAACATCCCTTCCATAAGACCCATATATGCCCCCAGGGCATAAACTAAAACTCCTGCCCCCGGGCCCTGAGGGGTTGTGTCGACACCGGAATTTTTTATATGATCTTTGAACTATTTTTAACAAAATAGCTATCTTAAAATTTTTATTGGATGCATTTGGGAAAAAGAGGTTTGGGGGAAGGGGAGCTGGCTACCCTCCTATATCCTTTGACCCTTAAAAAGTGAACTAGAACTTTCAATTTCCAATAAAATGAGCCCTCTCTGAAGTTTATATGAACATTCCTTGCATAAGAAGCATATATGCCCCCAGGACATAACTTACAACCCTTGCCCCTGAAGATTGTGGGGGGAGTGTACTGCTCAAACATATAATTTCCAGAACTTTCAAAAAACGTTGAACAAAATAGCTATATCAGAATTTTGATTGGATGTGCTTGGGGAAATGGTGGGCGTGGCAGGGGTGTCAGTTGCCTTAGAACCACTTTCGACTATTAAAAAAGGAACTAGCCATTTAAATTTCTAATCAAATGAGCCCTTTCTGAAGTTTCTACGACAACACCGTCTATACAAAACCTTATATGCCCCCAGGGCATAACTTATAACCGTTGTCCTGATGGGTGGGGGGGGGTTGTCATCCTCATAGGCCTAATTTCCAGAACTTAAAACTACGTTGAATAAAATGGCTGTATGGAAATTTTGATTGGATGTGTTTGGGGAAAAGGTGGGCATGAGAGGGGGGTTACGTGCCCTCCAATCGCTTTCGAATACTAAAAGGGGCACTAGCTCTTTGAATTTCCAATCGACTGAGCCTTTTTTGAAGTTTCTATGACAACGCCTTCTATAAAAACCTCACATGCCCCCAGGGCATAACTTACAACCCTTGCCCTAAAGGATGTGGGGGAGTGTCCTCCTCAAAAACATAATTTTTTATCCGGAAATGAAATCAACTACGCTGAACAAAATGGCTATCTCAAAATTTTGATTGGACGTGTTTCGGGAAATGGAGGTCGTGGAAAGGGTGTTAGTTGCCTTCCAATCAGTTTCGACTATTAAAAAGGGCAAAAGCCACTCCAATTTCCGATTGAATGAGCCCTTTTTGAACTTTCTACGACAACTTCTTTGATATGAAGTGCCGTACTCTAAAAGAAAAAATAATTTTGCCAACATCGTTCTTATGTGGCCCCCTGGCATAACTTAAAACCCTTGTCTTGAGGGTTGTGGGGGAATGTCCTCCTCAAAAATATATTTTCTATCTGGAAATCAATTATGCTGAACAAAATGGCTATCTCAAAATTTTGATTGGACCCGATTGGGGGAATGATGGGCGTGGGGGGGGGTTAGTTACCCTCCAATCACTTTTGACCCTTAAAAAGGGCACTAGAACTCTCGATTTCTATTTGAATTAGTTACCTTTGAAGTTTCTACGGTAACCCCTTCCATATGAAGTGCCTCTGGGAAAATAATAATAATAATTATAAAACATTGGAGCCGTATGGCCTTTACTATAGGCAACGCTATAGCGTTGTCTCGTTTTCAGTTAAGCGCCAATGACGCAGTAGGCTTTTGGTTTTTATTTACTGTTAGGAAAGGACGCAGTATCCAAACACTTGTTCGTAGTGAAACTATATTCGTCTTTAACAACTTTAAAAAGAGCTAATAAATTAAACTGTATATTTGATGTATAATGATATTAATTTCTGAAAGCTCATCAGTTCAAAATGTTACTATACCTTTAATGTTTATTTTCAATATTAAGTACAAATGAAAATATTTGTCATAAAATTGGTTTTCAGTAAAGCGCCAATGAGGCAGTAGGTTTTAGGTTTTTGCAGTGAAAGAAGGAGGTAATACCCGAACTCTTGTTTCTATTGATTTTTGTTCGTTTCAAGCTTGATTTGCATATTCAATTTAAGTTTCACTTGTTTTAAGATTTATTTATTAATTTACATTAATATCTATTGTATGTTTGTTTGCATTGATGGTTTATTTAATTTCTGTTCGTTTTTAGTTTCATTTATATTTTAATAGGAAAATATTTTTTTTCGTTTTAAGCTGGATTTTCATATTCAATCTAAGCATTACTCGCTTTAAATTCTATTTATTCATTAATATTATTACTTGTTGTATATTTTTGCAATGATTTTTATTTAATTTCTGTTATTTTTGGGTTTCATTTATACTTTAATAGTAATTTCTTGTCTTTTGAGTTTGAATTTTAAAAGGTATTTGTATCTGATGAGCTTAACTTTAAAATGGCCTTTACTTTTCTTTGAAAAACTTATTAATCGGGAAGTTTTTTTTAATTAATTTTTGTTCGTTTATGATGGCAAAAAATTTCAAGTTTTTAAAAATTCCTTATTTCAAAATCAAACTTTTTAAAATAATTCAAATATTCATCAAAGTATCGAAACTGGTATCAAAGTAACAATATCGAAATAAAATATCGGTTTGTGTCAGCCTCGGAGTTCTTATTATCTGATGTTTGAACTATTTTTAACAAAATTGCTATCTCAAAATTTTTTTCGGATGGGTTTGGAGAAAAAGGGCGTGTGGAGAATAATTAAGCTTAGGCCTCTTTTGACTCTTTGAAAGTAAACTAAACTTTCTATTTTCAATCAAATGAGCCCTCTCTGAAGTTTATACGAGTATCCCTTCTATAAGATCCATATATATCCTCAGAGTATAACTTAAAACGTCTCTCCCTGGGCCCTGGGAGGTTGTGTCGACCCTGGAGTTTTAGTATCTGATGGTTAAACTATTTATAACAAAATAGTCACCTCAAATTTTTATCCGATGGGTTTATCCATAAGATAAACCCAAAGACGTGGAGGGCGGGAGGGGCTACTTGCCCTCCGATGTTTTTCACTCTGAGAAAATGAACTACATATTTTAATTTCGCTTCAAATGGACCCTCTCTGTAGTTTATACGACTATCCTTTTCATAAGAACCACATACGGCCCCAGGACATAGCTTACAATGCCTGCCCCCCGGGCCCTGGGGAGATGTATCGACACCGGAGTTTTTGTTATCTTACCTTTGAACTCAATTTCCAATTAAATGAGCCTTCTAAGAATTTCATACGAGCATCCCTTCCATAAGAACTATATATGCCCCTAGAGCATTACTCATAACGCCTGCCTCTGGGCCCTGGCGGGTTTTGTCGACACAGGAATTTTTCTTATTTGACCTTGAACTAATTTTAATGAAATGGCTATTATAAAAATTTTATCGTATGGCTTCGGGAAAAAAGGGTGTGTGTGTGTGCGGGGGGGGGGGGGTAGTTGCCCTCGGTTATCTTTTGACTCTTAAAAACTGAACTAGAACTTTCAATTTTCAATCAAATGAGCCCTCTATGAAGTTTATATGAGCACCCCTTTCATAAGAACCATACATGCCCTCAGGGCATAACTTGGAACGGCTTCCCCTGGGGGGTTGTATTAACACCGAATTTTTTCTTATCCTACCTTTGAACTATTTTCAACAAAATTTCTATCTCAAAATTTTCATCAGATGGGTTTTGAAAAAGAAGAGGTGGGGGAGGGGCTAGCTGCCCTTGGATATCTTTTGACTATTAAAAAGTGAGCTCGAACTTTCAATTTCCATTCAAATGAGCCCTCTCTGAAGTTTGTACCAGCATCCCTTTAATACGCTCCATATTTGCCCAAGGGCATAACTTACAAAAACTGTCTCCGGGCCCTGGAGGGTTGTGAAGACACCTGAGTTTTTGTTATCTGACTTTTGAGCAATTTTTAACTTAATGGCTATCTCAAAATATTTATTGGATGCATTTGGGGAAAAAGTTGCGTGGGGGGGGGCTAGTTGTTCTCCAATCTTTTATCACTCTAAAAGCTGAACTAGAACTTTCAATTTCCAATCTAAGAAGCTATCTCTGAAGCTTTTAAAAGCATCCCTTCATTAAGAAAATATGTTTTTGAGGAGGAAACTCCCCCACAACCCTCGGGGCAAGGGTTTTAAATCATGCCCTGAGGGCATATAAGAACGATGTTGGCAGAATGTACTATTTTTTTTCCTTTAGAGCTGGGCACTTCATATGGAAGTGGTCGTCGTAGAAACTTAAAAAGGAGCTCATTCGATTGGAAATAAAGAGTTCTAGTGGCCTTTTTAATAGTCGACAGTGATTGAAGGGCAACTAGCCCCCCCACGCCCATCATTTCCCAGAACACATCCAATCAAAATTTTGAGGTAGCCATTTTGTTCAGCGTAGTTGATTTCCAGATATAAAATATGTTTTGAGGAGGACACTCCCCCACAACCCTCAGGGCAAGGGTTTTAAGTTATGCCCGGGGGGCATATAAGGTTTTTATAGAAGGTGTCGTCGTAGAAACTTCAAAACAGGCTAATTCAATTAGAAATTTGAAGGGCTAGTCCCATTTTTAATAGTCGAAAGTGACTGGAGGGCAACTAGCCCCCCCCCCGCCCATCATTTCCCCGAACACATCCAATAAAAATTTTGAGGTAGCCATTTTGTTCAGCGTAGTTGATTTCCAGATAGAAAATATGTTTTTTGAGGAGGACACTCCCCCACAACCCTCAGGGCAAGGGTTTTAAGTTATGCCCTGGGGCATATAAGGTTTTTATAGAAGGTGTTGTCGTAGAAACTTCAAAACAGGCTCATTTGATTCGAAATTCGAAGGGCTAGTACCCTTTTTAATAGTCGAAAGTGATTGGGGGGCAACAAGCCCCCCCCCCCCCCGCCCATCATTCCCCCAAACACATCCAATCAAAATTTTGAGATAGCCATTTTGTTCAGCGTAGTTGATTTTCAGATAGAAAATATGTTTTTGAGGAGGAAACTCCCCCAAAACCCTCAGGGCAAGGGTTTCAAGTTATGTCCTGGGGGCATAACTTAAAAAGTTTTTGTAAAGTATAGAACGATGTGGCCACAATGTTTTTTTGGTCTTCTTCTTTCTTCGACAGGAACTTCGTATCGAAGGAGTTGTCGTATAAACATCGAAAAGGGCTCATTCGATTAGACATTGGGATGGCTAGTTCCCTTTTAAATATTCGAAAGTGATTAGAAGGCAACTAGCCCCACCCCACGCCCATCATTCCCCCAAACAAATCCAATCGAAATTTTGAGATAGCCATTTTGTTCATAAAGGGTACGCAAAACCCCTATGCCTTCCCAAGGCCAGAACAAAATTTGCACTTTACTGAAAAATACAAATGATTGTGCATTTTAAGTTTAATATATATATACGGATATTTAGTAATCAAAATCTTTATATTATTGGACTTATTAAAGTTATAAAAGTAAAAACATTTATATTTTTCAGTAAAGTACAAATTTTGTTCTGGCCTTGGGAAGGCATAGGGTTTTTGCATTTTATTTTTGCTAATTTTTGTTTAATGAAGTTCTTTACTTTTCTTTGAAAAACTTATTTTGTGGAAAAAGTTTTTTAAATTAATCAATTTCAAAATCCAACTGAAGGCTGAAGCTTTATAATAGTGAATTCGTTCTATTATTCTATTCAACCTAAAAATAAAATTCTTTACTACGAGTAATGTAAGAAATAGCATTTGGGAAACTGCATTCGAAATGATTTTTCGTCGACATATGAAGAACTTATATGTTGCATTTGCAATTGCATCTGTCTGGTTTTTATGCGAAGTAACAAAAGTGACGAAAATTAACGAACAAGAGAGTAGTGAAGAATTATTGTATGCAAAGTAATATTTGGCAGGGAAAGTTACTGGTGATAAATCGCCAGGGGTGGAACTCCTTCGATACGAAGTTCCTGTCGAAGAAAGAAGAAGACCAAAAAAACATTGTGGCCACATCGTTCTATACTTTAGAGGGGGGGGGCTAGTTGCCCTCCAATCACTTTCGACTATTAAAAATGGTACTAGCCCTTCAAATTTCTAATTGAATGAGCCTGTTTTGAAGTTTCTACGACGACACCTTCTATAAAAACCTTATATGATATGGATATGATGATGATGATATGGATGATATGATATGTGGATGATGATGATGATGTATGATGATGATATGATGATGATGATGATGGATATGGATGATGTGATGATGATGGATGATGATATGATGATGGATGATGGATGATGATATGATGATGATGATGGATGATGATGGATGATATGATGATGATATGATGATGATGATGATGATATGATGGATATGATGATGATGATGGATATGATGATGATATGATGATGATGATGATATGATGGTATGATGATGATGGATGATATGATGATATGATGGATATGATGATGATATGATGATGATGATTATGATGGATGATTGATGGATATGATGGATGATGATGGATGATATGTATGATGATGGATATGATGATGATGGATGATGATGATATGATATGATGATATGGATGATATGATGATATGATATGATGATGATATGATGTATAGCCCCCCGGGCATAACTTAAAAACCCTTGGCCCTGAGGGTGGTGGGGGAGTGTCCTCCTCAAAACATATTTTATATCTGGAAATCAACTACGCTGAACAAAATGGCTACCTCAAAATTTTGATTGGATGTGTTCTGGGAAATGATGGGCGTGGGGGGGCTAGTTGCCCTTCAATCACTGTCGACTATTAAAAAGGCCACTAGAACTCTTTATTTCCAATCGAATGAGCTCCTTTTTAAGTTTCTACGACGACCACTTCCATATGAAGTGCCCAGCTCTAAAGGAAAAAAAAAATAGTACATTCTGCCAACATCGTTCTTATATGCCCTCAGGGCATGATTTAAAACCCTTGCCCCGAGGGTTGTGGGGGAGTTTCCTCCTCAAAAACATATTTTCTTAATGAAGGGATGCTTTTAAAAGCTTCAGAGATAGCTTCTTAGATTGGAAATTGAAAGTTCTAGTTCAGCTTTTTAGAGTGATAAAAGATTGGAGAACAACTAGCCCCCCCCCCACGCAACTTTTTCCCCAAATGCATCCAATAAATATTTTGAGATAGCCATTAAGTTAAAAATTGCTCAAAAGTCAGATAACAAAAACTCAGGTGTCTTCACAACCCTCCAGGGCCCGGAGACAGTTTTTGAGTTATGCCCTTGGGCAAATATGGAGCGTATTAAAGGGATGCTCGTACAAACTTCAGAGAGGGCTCATTTGAATGGAAATTGAAAGTTCGAGCTCACTTTTTAATAGTCAAAAGATATCCAAGGGCAGCTAGCCCCTCCCCCACCTCTTCTTTTTCAAAACCCATCTGATGAAAATTTTGAGATAGAAATTTTGTTGAAAATAGTTCAAAGGTAAGATAAGAAAATATTCGGTGTTAATACAACCCCCCAGGGGAAGCCGTTCAAAGTTATGCCCTAAGGGCATGTATGGTTCTTATGAAAGGGGTGCTCATATAAACTTCATAGAGGGCTCATTTGATTGAAAATTGAAAGTTCTAGTTCAGTTTTTAAGAGTCAAAAGATATCCGAGGGCAACTACCCCACCCCCCCGCACACACACACACCCTTTTTTCCCGAAGCCCATACGATAAAATTTTTATAATAGCCATTTCATTAAAAATAGTTCAAAGGTCAAATAAGAAAAATTCCTGTGTCGACGGAACCCGCCAGGGCCCAGAGGCAGGCGTTATGAGTAATGCTCTAGGGGCATATATAGTTCTTATGGAAGGGATGCTCGTATGAAATTCTTAGAAGGCTCATTTGATTGGAAATTGAGTTCAAAGGTAAGATAACAAAAACTCCGGTGTCGATACATCTCCCCAGGGCCCGGGGGGCAGGCATTGTAAGCTATGTCCTGGGGCCGTATGTGGTTCTTATGAAAAGGATGCTCGTATAAACTACAGAGAGGGTCCATTTGAAGCGAAATTAAAATATGTAGTTCATTTTCTCAGAGTGAAAAACATCGGAGGGCAAGTAGCCCCTCCCGCCCTCCACGTCTTTGAGTTTATCTTATGGATAAACCCATCGGATAAAAATTTGAGGTGACTATTTTGTTAAAAATAGTTTAACCATCAGATACAAAAAATCCAGGGTCGACACAACCTCCCAGGGCCCAGGGAGAGACGTTTTAAGTTATACTCTGAGGATATATATGGATCTTATAGAAGGGATACTCGTATAAACTTCAGAGAGGGCTCATTTGATTGAAAATAGAAAGTTTTAGTTTACTTTCAAAGAGTCAAAAGAGGCCTAAGCTTAATTATTCTCCACACGCCCTTTTTCTCCAAACCCATCCGAAAAAAATTTTGAGATAGCAATTTTGTTAAAAATAGTTCAAACATCAGATAATAAGAACTCCGAGGCTGACACAAACCGATATTTTATTTCGATATTGTTACTTTGATACCAGTTTCGATACTTTGATGAATATTTGAATTATTTTAAAAAGTTTGATTTTGAAATAAGGAATTTTTAAAAACTTGAAATTTTTTGCCATCATAAACGAACAAAAATTAATTAAAAAAACTTCCCGATTAATAAGTTTTTCAAAGAAAAGTAAAGGCCATTTTAAAGTTAAGCTCATCAGATACAAATACCTTTTAAAATTCAAACTCAAAAGACAAGAAATTACTATTAAAGTATAAATGAAACCCAAAAATAACAGAAATTAAATAAAAATCATTGCAAAAATATACAACAAGTAATAATATTAATGAATAAATAGAATTTAAAGCGAGTAATGCTTAGATTGAATATGAAAATCCAGCTTAAAAGGAAAAAAAATATTTTCCTATTAAAGTATAAATGAAACTTAAAACGAACAGAAATTAAATAAACCATCAATGCAAACAAACATACAATAGATATTAATGTAAATTAATAAATAAATCTTAAAACGAGTGAAACTTAAATTGAATATGCAAATCAAGCTTGAAACGAACAAAAATCAATAGAAACAAGAGTTCGGGTATTACCTCCTTCTTTCACTGCAAAAACCTAAAACCTACTGCCTCATTGGCGCTTTACTGAAAACCAATTTTATGACAAATATTTTCATTTGTACTTAATATTGAAAATAAACATTAAAGGTATAGTAACATTTTGAACTGATGAGCTTTCAGAAATTAATATCATTATACATCAAATATACAGTTTAATTTATTAGCTCTTTTTAAAGTTGTTAAAGACGAATATAGTTTCACTACGAACAAGTGTTTGGATACTGCGTCCTTTCCTAACAGTAAATAAAAACCAAAAGCCTACTGCGTCATTGGCGCTTAACTGAAAACGAGACAACGCTATAGCGTTGCCTATAGTAAAGGCCATACGGCTCCAATGTTTTATAACTATTATTATTATTTTCCCAGAGGCACTTCATATGGAAGGGGTTACCGTAGAAACTTCAAAGGTAACTAATTCAAATAGAAATCGAGAGTTCTAGTGCCCTTTTTAAGGGTCAAAAGTGATTGGAGGGTAACTAACCCCCCCCCCACGCCCATCATTCCCCCAATCGGGTCCAATCAAAATTTTGAGATAGCCATTTTGTTCAGCATAATTGATTTCCAGATAGAAAATATATTTTTGAGGAGGACATTCCCCCACAACCCTCAAGACAAGGGTTTTAAGTTATGCCAGGGGGCCACATAAGAACGATGTTGGCAAAATTATTTTTTCTTTTAGAGTACGGCACTTCATATCAAAGAAGTTGTCGTAGAAAGTTCAAAAAGGGCTCATTCAATCGGAAATTGGAGTGGCTTTTGCCCTTTTTAATAGTCGAAACTGATTGGAAGGCAACTAACACCCTTTCCACGACCTCCATTTCCCGAAACACGTCCAATCAAAATTTTGAGATAGCCATTTTGTTCAGCGTAGTTGATTTCATTTCCGGATAAAAATTATGTTTTTGAGGAGGACACTCCCCCACATCCTTTAGGGCAAGGGTTGTAAGTTATGCCCTGGAGGCATGTGAGGTTTTTATAGAAGGCGTTGTCATAGAAACTTCAAAAAAGGCTCAGTCGATTGGAAATTCAAAGAGCTAGTGCCCTTTTTAGTATTCGAAAGTGATTGGAGGGCACGTAACCCCCCTCTCATGCCCACCTTTTCCCCAAACACATCCAATCAAAATTTCCATACAGCCATTTTATTCAACGTAGTTTTAAGTTCTGGAAATTAGGCCTATGAGGATGACAACCCCCCCCCACCCATCAGGACAACGGTTATAAGTTATGCCCTGGGGGCATATAAGGTTTTGTATAGACGGTGTTGTCGTAGAAACTTCAGAAAGGGCTCATTTGATTAGAAATTTAAATGGCTAGTTCCTTTTTTAATAGTCGAAAGTGGTTCTAAGGCAACTGACACCCCTTCCACGCCCACCATTTCCCCAAGCACATCCAATCAAAATTCTGATATAGCTATTTTGTTCAACGTTTTTTGAAAGTTCTGGAAATTATATGTTTGAGCAGTACACTCCCCCCACAATCTTCAGGGGCAAGGGTTGTAAGTTATGTCCTGGGGGCATATATGCTTCTTATGCAAGGATTGTTCATATAAACTTCAGAGAGGGCTCATTTTATTGGAAATTGAAAGTTCTAGTTCACTTTTTAAGGGTCAAAGGATATAGGAGGGTAGCCAGCTCCCCTTCCCCCAAACCTCTTTTTCCCAAATGCATCCAATAAAAATTTTAAGATAGCTATTTTGTTAAAAATAGTTCAAAGATCATATAAAAAATTCCGGTGTCGACACAACCCCTCAGGGCCCGGGGGCAGGAGTTTTAGTTTATGCCCTGGGGGCATATATGGGTCTTATGGAAGGGATGTTCGTGTTAATTCAAAGAGGGCTCATTTTATTGGGAATTGAAAGTTCTAGTTCACTTTTTAAGAGGCAAAAGAGATTGGATGGCACCAAGCCCTCCCCCCCCCCCCCCCCCCTTTCTTTCCTCAAACCCATCCGAAGAACTTTGAGATATTTTTTTTAAATAGTTCAAAGATCGTACAACAAAAACTCCAGGGTCGACACAGCCTCTCAGGCCCCGAGGGCAGGTGTTATAAGTTATGCCCTGGGGGAATATATTGTTCTTAATGAACAGATGCTTTTAAAAGCTTCAGAGATAGCTTCTTTGATTGGAAATTGAAAGTTCTAGTTCAGCTTTTATGAGTGATAAGAGATTGGAGAACAACTAGCCCCCCCCCACGCAACTTTTTCCCCAAATGCATCCAATAAATATTTTGAGATAGTAATTAAGTTGAAAATTGCTCAAAAGTCAGATAACAAAAACTCAGGTGTCGTCACAACCCTCCGGGGCCCGGGGGCAGTTGTTGTTAGTTATGCCCTTGGGCAAATATGGAGCGTATTAAAGGGATGCTCGTACAAACTTCAGAGCGGGCTCATTTGACTGGAAATTGAAAGTTCGAGCTCACTTTTTAATAGTCAAAAGATATCCAAGGGCAGCTAGGCCCCCCCACCCACCTCTTCTTTTTCAAAACCCATCTGATGAAAATTTTGAGATAGAAATTTTGTTGACAATAGTTCAAAGGTAAGATAAGAAAATATTCGGTGTTAATACAACCCCCCAGGGGAAGCCGTTCAAAGTTATGCCCTAAGGGCATGTATGGTTCTTATGAAAGGGGTGCTCATATAAACTTCATAGAGGGCTCATTTGATTGAAAATTGAAAGTTCTAGTTCACTTTTTACGAGTCAAGAGAGTTAAGGGCAACTAGCCCCCCAAGCTCTTTTTTCCCCAAACCCATCCGCTAAAATTTTGAGATAACCAGGTTTTTGGAAATTGTTCAAAAATTAGATAACAAAAACTCCCCCCAGGGCCCAGGGGATAGGCGTTGTAAGTGTTGTCCTGGGGGTGTATATGGCTCTTATGCAAGGGATGCTCGTATGAACTCCAGAGGGGCTCATTTGATTGAAAAATTGAAAGTTCTAGTTCAGTTTTTAAGAGTCAAAAGTTATCCAAGGGCAACTAACCCTCCCCCCCCCGCACACACACACCCTTTTTTCCCGAAGCCCATACGATAAAATTTTTATAATAGCCATTTCATTAAAAATAGTTCAAAGGTCAAATAAGAAAAATTCCTGTGTCGACGGAACCCGCCAGGGCCCAGAGGCAGGCGTTATGAGTAATGCTCTAGGGGCATATATAGTTCTTATGGAAGGGATGCACGTATAAACTTCTTAGAAGGCTCATTTGTTGGAAATTGAAATTTCTTGTTCACTTTTTAAGAGTTAAGAGAGATCGATGGCCAACTAAACTTCTGTCCACGCCCTATTTTACTCAAACCCATCAGATAAGAACTTTGAGAGAGCCATTTTTTTTAAAAAAATCAAAGGTAAGATAACAAAAACTCCAGTGTCGATACATCTCCCCAGGGCCCGGGGGGCAGCCATTGTAAGCTATGTCCTGGGGCCGTATGTGGTTCTTATGAAAGGGATGCTCGTATAAACTACAGAGAAGGTCTATTTGAAGGGAAATTAAAATATGTAGTTCATTTTTGCAGAGTGAAATCATCGGAGGGCAAGTATCCCCTCAGGCCCTCCACGTCTTTGGGTGTATCGGATGGATAAACCCATCGGATAAAAATTTGAGGTGACTATTTTGTTAAAAATAGTTTAACCATCAGATACAAAAAATCCAGGGTCGACACAACCTCCCAGGGCCCAGGGAGAGACGTTTTAAGTTATACTCTGAGGATATATATGGATCTTATAGAAGGGATACTCGTATAAACTTCAGAGAGGGCTCATTTGATTGAAAATAGAAAGTTTTAGTTCACTTTCAAAGAGTCAAAAGAGGCCTAAGCTTAATTATTTTCCACACGCCCTTTTTCCCAACCCATCAGATAAAAATTTTGAGATAGCAATTTTGTTAAAAATAGTTCAAACATCAGATAATAAGAACTCCGAGGCTGACACAAACCGATTTTTTATTTCGATATTGTTACTTTGAAACCAGTTTCGATACTTTGATGAATATTTGATTTATTTTAAAAAGTCTGATTTTGAAATAAGGAATTTCTAAAAACTTAAAATTTTTTGCAATCAAAAACGAACAAAAAATTAATTAAAAAAACTTCCCGATTAATAAGTTTTTCAAAGAAAAGTAAAGGCCATTTTAAACTTAAGCTCATCAGATACAAATACCTTTTAAAATTCAAACTCAAAAGACAAGAAATTACTATTAAAGTATCAATGAAACCCAAAAATAACAGAAATTAAATAAAAATCATTGCAAAAATATACAACAAGTAATAATATTAATGAATACACAGAATTTAAAGCGAGTAATGCTTAGATTGAATATGAAAATCCAGCTTAAAACGAAAAAAATCTTTTCCTATTAAAGTATAAATGAAACTTAAAACGAACAGAAATTAAATAAACCATCAATGCAAACAAACATACAATATATATTAATGTAAATTAATAAATAAATCTTAAAACGAGTGAAACTTAAATTGAATATGCAAATCAAGCTTGAAACGAACAAAAATCAATACAAACAAGAGTTTGGGTATTACCTCCTTCTCTCACTGCAAAAATTTAAAACCTACTGCCTCATTGGCGCTTTACTGAAAACCATGACAAATATTTTCATTTGTACTTAATATTGAAAATAAACATTAAAGTTATAGTAAAATTTTGAACTGATGAGCTTTCAGAAATTAATATCATTATACATCAAATATACAGTTTAATTTATTAGCTCTTTTTAAAGTTGTTAAAGACGAATATAGTTTCACTACGAACAAGTGTTTGGATACTGCCTCCTTTCCTAACAGTAAATAAAAACCAAAAGCCTACTGCGTCATTGGCGCTTAACTGAAAACGAGGCAACGCTATAGCGTTGCCTATAGTAAAGGCCCTACGGCTCCAATGTTTTATAATTATTATTATTATTTTCCCAGAAGCACTTCATATGGAAGGGGTCACCGTAGAAAACTTCAAAGGTAACTATTTCGAATAGAAATTGAGAGTTCTAGTGCCCTTTTTAAGGGTCAAAAGTGATTGGAGGGTAACTAAGCCCCCCCCCCCCACGCCCGTCATTCCCCCAAACACGTCCAATCAAAATTTTGAGATAGCCATTTTGTTCAGCATAATTGATTTCCATATAGAAAATATATTTTTGAGGAGGACATTCCCCCACAACCCTCAAGACAAGGGTTTTAAGTTATGCCGGGGGGCCACATAAGAACGATGTTGGCAAAATTATTTTTTTCTTTTAGAGTACGGCACTTCATATCAAAGATGTTGTCGTAGAAAGTTCGAAAAGGGCTCATTCAATCGGAAATTGGAGTGGCTTTTGCCCTTTTTAATAGTCGAAACTGATTGGAAGGCAACTAACACCCTTTCCACGCCCTCCATTTCCCGAAACACGTCCAATCAAAATTTTGAGATAGCCATTTTGTTCAGCGTAGTTGATTTCATTTCCGGATAAAAATTATGTTTTTGAGGAGGAAACTCCCCCACATCCTTTAGGGCAAGGGTTGTAAGTTATGCCCTGGGGGCATGTAAGGTTTTTATAGAAGGCGTTGTCGTAGAAACTTCAAAAAAGGCTCAGTCGATTGGAAATTCAAAGAGCTAGTGCCCTTTTTAATGTTCGAAAGCGATTGGAGGGCAAGTAACCCCCCTCTTACGCCCACTTTTTCCCCAAACACATCTAATCAAAATTTTGATACAGCCATTTTATTCAACGTAGTTTTAAGTTCTGGAAATTAGGTCTATGAGGATGACAACCCCCCCCCCCCACCCCTCAGGACAACGGTTATAAGTTATGCCCTGGGGGCATATAAGGTTTTGTATAGACAGTGATGTCGTAGAAACTTCAGAAAGGGCTCATTTGATTAGAAATTTAAATGCCTAGTTCCTTTTTTAACAGTCGAAAGTGGTTCTAAGGCAACTGACACCCTTCCACGCCCACCATTTCCCCAAGCACTTCCAATCAAAATTCTGATATAGCCATTTTGTTCAACGTTTTTTGAAAGTTCTGGAAATTATATGTTTGAGCAGGACACTCCCCCCACAGTTTTCAGGGGCAAGGGTTGTAAGTTATATCCTGGGGGCATATATGCTTCTTATGCAAGGAATGTTCATATTAACTTCAGAGAGGGCTCATTTGATTGGAAATTGAAAGTTCTAGTTCACTTTTTAAGGGTCAAAAGAAATAGGAGGGTAGCCAGCTCCCCCTCCCCCAAACCTCTTTTTCCCAAATGCATCCAATAAAAATTTTAAGATAGCTATTTTGTTAAAAATAGTTCAAAGATCATATACAAAAATTCCGGTATCGCCACAACCCCTCAGGGCCCGGTGGCAGGAGTTGTAGTTTATGCCCTGGGGGCATATATGGGTCTTATGGAATGGATGTTCGTATTAATTCAAAGAGGGCTCATTTGATTTGGAATTGAAAGTTCTAGTTCACTTTTTAAGAGGCAAAAGAGATTGGATGGCACCAAGCCCTCCCCCTCCACGCCGTTCTTTCCTGAAACCCATCCGAGGAACTTTGAGATATTTTTTTTTAAATAGTTCAAAGATCGTATAACAAAAATTTCGGAGTCGACAGAGCCCCCCCAGGGCCCAAGGGCAGGTGTTGTAAGTTATGCCCTGGGGGAATATATTGTTCTTAATGAAGGGATGCTTTTAAAAGGTTCTTTGATTGGAAATTGAAAGTTCTAGTTCAGCTTTTTAGAGTGATAAGAGATTGGAGAACAACTACCCCCCCCCACGCAACTTTTTCCCCAAATGCATCCAATAAATATTTTGAGATAGCCATTAAGTTAAAAATTGCTCAAAAGTCAGATAACAAAAACTCAGGTGGCGTCAAAACCCTCCAGGGCCCGGGGGCAGTTGTTGTAAGTTATGCCCTTGGGCAAATATGGAACGTATTAAAGGGATGCTCGTACAAACTTCAGAGAGGGCTCATTTGACTGGAAATTGAAAGTTCGAGCTCACTTTTTAATAGTCAAAAGATATCCAAGGGCAGCTAGACCCCCCCCCCCCACCTCTTCTTTTTCGAAACCCATCTGATGTAAATTTGAGATAGAAATTTTGTTGAAAATAGTTCAAAGGTAGGATAAGACAAAATTTGGTGCTAATACAACCCCCCAGGGCCCAGGGGAAGCCGTTCCAAGTTATGCCCTAAGGGCATATATGGTTCTTATGAAAGGGATGCTCATATAAACTTCATAGAGGGCTCATTTGATTGGAAATTGAAAGTTCTAGTTCACTTTTTACGAGTCAAGAGATTTAAGGGCAACTAGCCCCCCCCCACCCCGCTCTTTTTTCCCCAAACCCATCCGCTAAAATTTTGAGACAGCCAGTTTTTTGGAAATTGTTCAAAAATTGGATAAGGAAAACTCCCCCCAGCGCCCGGGGGATAGGCGTTGTAAGTGTTGTCCTGGGGGTGTATATGGCTCTTATGCAAGGGATGCTCGTATGAGCTTCAGAGGGGGCTCATTTTATTGAAAAATTGAAAGTTCTAGTTCAATTTTTAAGAGTCAAAAGATATCTGAGGGCAACTAACCGCCCCCCCCCGCACACACCCTTTTTTCCCGAAGCCCATACGATAAAATTTTATAATAGCCATTTCATTAAAAATAGTTCAAAGGTCAAATAAGAAAAATTCCTGTGTCGACGGAACCCGCCAGGGCCCAGAGGCAGGCGTTATGAGTAATGCTCTAGGGGCATATATAGTTCTTATGGAAGGGATGCTCGTATAAACTTCTTAGAAGGCTCATTTGATTGGAAATTGAAAGTTCTTGTTCACTTTTAAGAGTCAAGAGATATCGAAGGGCAACTAGCCCCCCCCCCCTCTTCTACACCATAAATGCATCAGATAAAAGTTTTGAGATAGAAATTTTGTTAAAAATAGTTCAAAGTTCTGATAATAAAAACTCCGGTGTCGACACAGCCCCCCAGGGCCCGATGGTAGGCGTTGTAAGTTATAGCCTGGAGGCATATTTGGTTTTTATGGAAGGGATGCTCGTATAAACTTCCTAAAGGGCTCATTAGATTGGAAATTGAAAGTTTAAATTCACTTTTTAACACTAAAAGTGATTTGAGAGCAGCTAGTCTCTCCCCCCCCCCCCACTTCATTCTTCTTTTTTTTCCAGAGGCACTTCATATAGAACGGGTCGTCGTATAAACTTCAAATGGGGCTCATTCGATTGGAAATTGAGAGCTCTAGTGCCCTTTCTAAGAGTCAAAAGTTATTGGAGGGCAACTGACCTCCTCCCCAAGCCCAGTTTCCCCAAATACATCTAATAAAAAAATTTGAGTTAGCCATTTCGTTAAAAATAGTTCAAAGATCATATAACAAAAACTCCTTTATGTATGGCCATTTCGTTAAAAATAGTTCAAAGGTCAGATAAGAAAAACTCCTGTGCCGACAATCCCCCCCCCCCGCAGGGCCCGGGGATGACGTTGTAAGTATTGCTCTGGGGGCATGCATGGTTTTTACGGAATATGGTATGCTCGTATAAACTTCGGAGGGCTTATATGATTAGAAATTGAAAGTTCTCGTTCACTTTTTAAGAGTCAAAAGAGATCGGTGGGCAACTAGACCCCCCTCTATACGCCCAATTTTTATCAAGCCCATCCGATAAGAACTTTGAGAGAGCCTTTTTTTCAAAATAGTTCAAACGTCAGATAACAAAAACCCCGGTGTCGAAACATCCCCCAGGGCCCGGGGGCAGGCATTGTAAGCTATTTCCTGGGGTCTTATGTGGTTCTTATGAAGGTATGCTCGTATAAACTACAGATAGGGTCCATTTGAAAGGAAATGAAAAGTTTTAGTTCATTTTCTCAGAGTGAAAATAGATCGGACTGCAACTGGCCCCTCCCGCCCTCCACGTATTTGGGTGTATCAGATGGATAAACACATCCGATAAAAATTTGAGGTGACCATTTTGTTAAAAATAGTTCATTCATCAGATATTAAAACTCCAGGGTTGACACAACCCCCCAGGGCCCAGGAAGAGGAGTTGTAAGTTATACTCTGGGGATATATATGGTTCTTATAGAAGAGATACTCGTATAAATTTCAGAGAGGGCTCATTTGATTTAAAATAGAAAGTTTTATTTCACTTTTAAAGAGTCAAAAGATACCGAAGCTTAATTAGTCCCCACACGCCCTTTAACAAAAAAAAAGCACGAAGAACAACAGGGAAATCTTTTTGCAAGACAGTGAAGATAATTTGAATGAACATTTCGGCTCTATGTCCAAGGGCCGTCCTCAGAAAGACAAAAATATATAAAAGAAAAAAGACTCACAACAACATACGACCAATAAAACCCACAAATTAAACAAAATTTTCAAAGCAGTCCTAACATCCTTACTTCAGCGAAGTCGAACCAGGACTGACAAAAAGTAAGGTAAAACAAGGCGATTCAATGAGATGAAAGAAAAATAATTTAAAAACACGTCCTTATTGCTAATGCAGCCTTTTTAGCAGCTAACCGCAAATGCCTTTTTGTGACCGGTTCTGTGTTAATGTCTATCGGTTTTTTAAAATATTTTTTAAGATTATTTTTAATTAAATTTGTGTATAGAGCATTTAATGTATATTCCCCCAAGTCCCTATTTAAGGAAATATTATTATTAATCTTAAGTCTGATTTCAATTGATTCTCGGACTACCTGCCTCATGCCTAGGTCATTGCTAATAAGGGCAGATTCATCAAAAAGTATATTGTGGCTAGGATTTTCAAAAATATGGCTGCTTAATGCAGAATCAAATGTAACAGTAGAAATATTAGAATTTAGAGCATTGACTGTATCATCTTTATGCTGTTGTATGCGTTTTTCTAAATTTTGGTGTGCTCTACCTACATAGTATTTGCCACAATCGCATGGTATTTCATAGACCCCTCTTTGACGAGTAACTGAGGTTTTGTCTTTACGAGAATTTAGAAAATTTACTATTTTAAAATTATTTGTGTATACTACATACAGATTATTTTTTGCGCGAACTGTTTTAAGATTTGTAGTGATTTTTGGGAGGTATGGGAGGTTTAACCAAGTTTAACCTTGGTTAAACTCTGTAAGAAGTACTCAATGTATTTCCAATTCCGTAATTCTTTTTACCAGAAAATTAATGGTTTAGTGATGGGCGCGCCCCTCTCTGGGTTACTGGCAAATACGAGTATTTATGTGCAACATATTGAAAATTGGGCATTAGATTCGTATTTTTTGAAACATGTCTTTTGGAGACATTACATGGATGACGGAATTTCACTCTGGAACTATAGGGAAAATGAACTTAAGAGTATTTTACATCACCTTAACACATACGATAGAAATTTACAGTTTACTTTAGAAATCGAAATCGTAAATAAAATCCCATTCCTAGATGTGTTAATTATTCGTAGCTTCAATAAACTCAATTTTACTATTTATAGAAAACCAACACAAAATAATAGATATTTGAATTTTAAATCAAACCACACCACACAAGTTAAAAGAGCAGTCGTAATATCCCTCGTCGATCGTGCCCTAAACATTTGTTCTGATTCCTACATCACAGCAGAACTAAACTTTACCAAGGACATACTTTTTGGAAATGGGTATCCTATTTTATTTATTAATAATTTAATTAACTGTAGACTGAAAATACACTCCCGTAAAATTAATGATAGTTTACATAATTTAGTTAAACATAATTTACCTACCTTACATCCCTAAAATCACTACAAATCTTAAAAAAATTTGCACAAAAAATAATCTGTATGCAGTATACACAAATAATTTTAGAGTCATAAATTTTCTAAATTCTGGTAAAGATAAAACCCCAGTTACTCGTCAAAGAGGGGTCTATCAAATACCATGCGATTGTGGCAAATACTATGTAGGTAGAACACACCAAAATTTAGAAAAACGCATACAACAGCATAAAGATGATATAGTCAATGCTCTAAATTCTAATATTTCTACAGTTTCATTTGATTCTGCATTAGGCAGCCATATTTTTGAAGATCCTAGCCACAATATACTTTTTGATGAATCTGCCCTTATTAGCAACGACCTAGACATATAGCAGGTAGTCCGAGAATCAATTGAAATCAGAATTTAAGATTAATAATAATAAATCCTTAAATAGGGACTTGGGGGAATATACACTTAATGCTCTATACACAAGTTTAATTAAAAATGATCTTACAAAACATTTTAAAAAACCAATAGACATTACCACAGATCCGGTCACAAAAAGACCTTTGAGCTTAGCCACCAAAAAGGCTGGATTAGCCACAAGAATGTATTTTTAAATTATTTTTCTTTCATATTATTGAATTGCCTTGTTTTACCTTACTTTTTATCAGTCCTGGTTGAATTTCACTGAAGTAAGGATGCTAGGACTGCTTTGAAAATTTTGTTTAATTTGTCGGTTTTATTGCTCACATGTTGTTGTGTCTTTTTTCTTGTCTATATTTTTGTCTTGCTGAGGACGGCCCTTGGACTTAGGGCCGAAATATTCATACAAATTATATCCACTGTCTTGCAAAAACATTTCCCTATTGTCCTTCGTCCTCTTGTTGTATGATATGGAAAGGCAGTGTGGTCTTCGTCGCTATTTTTTTTCACACGCCCTTTTTCCCCAAACCCATCTGATAAAAATTTTGAGATAGTAATTTTGTTAAAAATAGTTCAAACATCAGATAATAAAAACTCCGAGGTTGACATAAACCCATTTTTTTACTTTGATATTGTTACCTTGACACCAGATTTGATTCTTTGATGAATATTTGATTTTTTTTTTAAGTTTGATTTTGAAATAAGGAATTTTTGAAAACTTGAAATTTTTTGCAATCAAAAACGAACAGAAATTAATTAAAAAAAACTTTCCGAAAAATAAGTTTTTCAAAGAAAAGCTCAGCAGATACAAATACATTTCAAAATTTAAACCCAAAACGACCAGAAATTACTATTAAAGAATAAATGAAACCCAAAACGAACAGAAATTAAATAAACAATCATAGCAAAAACATACAACAAGTAATAATATAAATGAATACATAGATCTTAAAGCGAGTAGCCTAATGCTTAGGTTGAATATGAAAATCAAGCTAATAACGAAAAAAAAATTTCCCATTGAAATTTAAATGAAACTTAAAATGAACAGAAATTAAATAAACAGTCAATTCAAACAAACATACAATAGATATTAAATTGACGCTTTACTGAAAACCAATTTTATAACAAATATTTTCTTTTGTACTTAATATTGAAAATAAACATTAAAATTATAGTAACATTTTGAACTGATGAGCTTTCAACAATTAATATCATTATACATCAAATATTCAGTTTAATTTATTAGCTCTTTATCAAACAGTCGTGGTAACAAACTGTAAGTAAGGAGCGACCCGGCTCAATGGTAACCGAAACTCTAAAAAACGGAATTTTGACACCAATAGATACATCAAAAGAATCAGATTTTAATTCTGATTTCAAATATATAAGTTTCATCAAGTCTATCAAAAGTTACGCGCCTGAGAAAATTTGGCTGATTTTCGAAAAAAGGGGGAAAGACCCCCTAAAATTTATAGAACCTTAATGAAAATCACACCATCATATTCAGCGTATCAGAGAACCCTACTGTAGAGGTTTCAAGCTCCTATCTAAAAAATGTTGAATTTTGCATTTTTTGCCAGAAGAAAGATCACGAATGCGTGTTAGTTGGTTTTTTTGCTTTTTTTTTTGCTTTTTTCCCCAGGGGTGATCGTATCGACCCGGTGGTCCTAGAATATCGTGGAAGGGCTCATTGGAACGGAAATTAAAAGTTCTACCGCCCTTTTTAAGTGACCCAAAAAAATGGAGGGCAACTAGGCCCCCTCCCACGCTCATTTTTTTCCCAAAGTCATCTGATCAAAATTTTGAGATAGCCATTTTGTTCAGCATGGTCGAAAATATTATAAATATGTCTTTTAGGATGACTTAATCCCTCGAAGCCCCCAGGAGGAGGGCTGAAAGTTATGAACTTTACCCAATGTTAACATATAGTATTGGTTATTGGGACCCGGCTCAATGGTAACCGAAACTCTAGAAAACGGTATTTTGATACAAATAGGTGCATCAAAAGAATTGGATTTTAATGCTGATTTCAAATATATAAGTTTCATCAAGTTTAACCTACCCCTCAAAAGTTACGCGCCTGAGAATATTTGGCTGATTTTAGAAAAAAAGAGGAAAGACCCCCAAAAAGTTATAGAACCTGAATGAAAATCACACCATCATATTCCGCGTATCAGAGAACCCTACTGTAGAGGTTTCAAGCTCCTATCTACAAAAATGTGGAATTTTGCATTTTTTTTGCCAGAAGAAAGATCACGGGTACGTGTTTATTATTTCTTTTTTTTTCCCAGGGGTGATCGTATCGACCCAGTGGTCCTAGAATATCGTGGGAGGCCTCATTGGAATGGAAATTAAAAGTTCTAGTGCCCTTTTTAAGTGACCAAAAAAAATGGAGGGCAACTAGGTCCCCTCCCACGCTCATTGTTTTCCAAAAGTCACCTGATCAAAATTTTGAGATAGCAGTTTTGTTCAGCATGTTTGAAAATATTATAATTATGTCTTTTAGGATGACTTAATCCCCCGAAGTTCCCGGGAGGAGGGCTGAAAGTTATGAACTTTACCCAATGTTAACATATAGTATTGGTTATTGGGAAGTATACAGTACAGACGTTTTCAGGGGAGATTTTTCCTGGTAGGGGGGGGGGGGGGCAGGGACTTAAGCAGGGGGAAGGGGGGGGGGGCTCCGGGCCCGCACCCCCCCCCCCCCCCCCGAAATCTCACGGTTTTTTTCATTTTCCCATAATTTTCTGATTTTTCTCACAGAATAATAGGTTTGAAGGATTTGCCCCCCCCCCCGAAACAAATTCCTGCTTACGTGCCTGGGGTCGGGGGTTATGTAGGAGGATCTTTCCATGAAGTAAGTTTTCATGGGGGAAGGGTTATTGCTCTGAAGGGGACGCCGGACATCCCAGCATTATTTGAAAAAAGATCAGAAGTTAAATATAAAAAAAAAAGTTTTTTAACTGCAACAGCAGCAACATCAAAACTTTAAACGAAAAGAAAATATTACATACATTATTGGGTTCACCCCCTATTCAATACCTCACTCTTTAAGCCAGAGATTTTTTAGTACTTTCATAAGAGCTATTTATTCTAATTAACGGCCTTTGTGATTAAGCGGTCATTTTTAAAGAATTGGAACAAAATTTGAACTTTCGCTTAAAGAGACTATTGGGCGAACCCCCTAATATATGTATTAAAAATATATGAATATAGAAGTTCGTTACGTAAGTTACTTCGTAAGTTACGTATATTTATTACTAATAAAAACGTTCGTAAATAAAATGAAACAAGTTTCGAGAAAGCCATTTAACCAAATAAAAGTAAATTAATATTAAAATTTTGTTTTAATTATTCATGTACTGTGAGCCAAGATCAAAACCTGCATTTATTCAAAAATGTTCAAAAATTAAATAAAAAAAACAAGTTTTTTTAACTGAAAGTAAGGAGCGACATTAAAACTTAAAACGAACAGAAATTATTCCGTATATGAAAGGGGCTGTCCCCTCCTCAACGCCTTGCTCTTTACGCTAAAGTTTGACTTTCTCACAACTCTATTTGTTTTAAACATTAAAAAACTTTAGCTTAAAGAGCGAGGCGTTGAGGAGGGGACAGCCCATTTCATATACGGAATAATTTCTGTTCGTTTTAAGTTTTAATGTCGCTCCTTACTTTCAGTTAAAAAAACTTGTTTTTTTTTTATTTAATAAGTTGTTAAAGATTACTATAGTTTCACTACGAACAAGCGTTTGGATACTGTCTCCTTTCCTAACTGTAAATAAAAACAAAAGCCTCCTGCGCAATTGGCGCTTAATTGAAAATGAATTATATTACAAATATTTTCTTTTCCAGTTCTTACAGCATTGAAAATAAAAATACAATTACTGTGAAATAAATTCTTGAACTGATGGATCTTTCAACAATTAATATCATTATGCATCAAGTATTCAATTTGATATTGTTTATACTTTTCAAGACTGTTCAAGACGCATATAGTTTTCAGTAAAGCGCCAATGACGTACTACGTTTTAGACTTTTACAGTGAGAGAAGGAGGTCATACCCGGACTCTTGTTTGTAGTGATTTTTGTTCGTTTCAAGGTTGATTTGCATATTCAATTTAATTTTCACTTGTTTTAAGATTTATTTATTAATTTACATAAATATGTATTGTATGTTTGTTTGCATTGATTGTTTATTTAATTTCTGTTCGTTTTAAGTTTCATTTATACTTCAATAGGAAAGTAGTTTTTTCGTTTTAAGCTTGATTTTCACATTCAATCTAAGCATTACTAGCTTTAAGATCTATTTATTTATTTATTTTATTACTTTGTATGTTTTTTGCTATGATTGTTCATTTACGAAAATAGCGACAAAGACCACACTGCCTTTCCATAACAAATGTAGCGATGGAAAATTTTGTGTTTATGGCTATGAAAAAATAGGCTGGCTATACTAAATGTGGTACTAAATACTGACCGCGTCAAAGGCAATATTATGCCCAAAGGTCGTGAACTTACACGTATTTTTCTCGATATAGCCGCTTATAGAACGCCTGGACGCATTTGTGTATCAACAATGCTATTTCGTACTTGTATAATCGTAACATTATGTGTTTTCAATACTATCAAAAGAATCGCCTTTACGCTGATGCTAAAATGTGTAACTTAATTGTTTCACTGCACCTATTTAAAGTACGTGTCACTATTACGCCTGTGCAATTGTTCCGTGTAGGTTCTGTCTAGCGTGAAAGCTTTCTAGCACAATCTATTTGTCGACTAATGGATATAAGGACTATTGCTAACTCATTGATTATACTATCAGATGTATACGATATAAAATCTATCTGATATTGACTAAACTCTACTGATTATCATCAGACTAACTGAGGTCATTCGTCATGAGTAACCGTAGAGCGGACCAATTACAATTCAGCATCCCAAAAGGATACATTGCCTTCTCTGTTTGTCCTAAGTTGGCTTATATTCTTGGAAACAAGCATGAACACTGGCTTGTTTACATCTACATGGCTCTAAAGCAGCCATGGTTTAAGATTCAAATTTCTTGTGACTCATTTTGCGGAGCTAATTCAGAATTTGAATTTTTCTAACACCATTATTCACATAAAGGTCATCTGTGTAGGTCATCTCTGGGCTTATATTCTTTGTAAACAAGCATGAACACTTGCTGTTTTACATCTACATGGCTCTAAGCTGCCACGGTTTAAAATTCAAATTTTTTGTGACTCATTTGCGGAGCTAAGTCAGAATTGAATTTTTTCTATCACCATTATTCAGATGAAGGTCATCTGTGTAGGTAAAGGAGACCCTTTTAAGACCTATCCCCATGCCTCAATTTTCTGTGATTAACGGTTTCTTTCGCCGAATTTCTCACCTTATGCAGAGTTCTAGTCACAGCTGGGTAACAACTCTTTTTTTTTGCTTCCTTCGGCGACTTTGCTAAGCTTCCACTTTGTTTCTACTTATTGTTACTTTCTCGTTTTTTTTCATCCTTTTCCTCAAGTAATTTAATTATATATTTATATATCTTTTCCTTCCCTTTGCTTGTGAAACTACATAACTAACCTAGTATTTGTTAGCTTTAACAAAAGGTAATTCTATTGCTTAGTACGTTGTAAAATGCCATATTTTCGAAGCATCTCTACTCCTAAAATACTCGGAAATGGCAGCTTCTAACCTATAACTGTTCGGACCATAATTTATGTGCTTCCTTTGCTAAATTGTAGCAGTGTTATCCTTGAACAATAAGTTTATAGCCTGTACCTGTAGTAAGGCTGAATTAGGACCCCATTTGCTACTATTATGCCTAAAATTCTTCTGTTTCTATTAACGTTTCATCGGTCCAGCTAGATTTTGTTTTTCTTTAAGTATTGTTTTTATTTTATTCTTTCAATTCACGCTACAAATACTTTATTATTTAGTAATATACGGCACTACTACATTGCATTTATTACTAACACTAAAAACACTACTAATTATACACTTGCTTCTACTTGTTAAAAACTGAATACTATTTTTTTTCTCATTTTACAATTCTTCATTGAGCCTTTTCTCCATTTTTCTATTGTACTCAACTCTTTAAGGGGATACAAATTTATTTCTAATAGCCAAAGTTCAAGCAAAGCTGCTCGAAGTTTTGCTAATTCGAGCGCCGCTAAAAGCGAAGTCCCTTTACCTTCCTCTTTTGACAAAGCAATTTCTGTTTCAATATACAATTTTTATTTAGTCAACTCGACTCAGTTTTCACAACTTCCACCAGTTAAAACTTAAAGAAAATAAAAATATAGTATATATGTATACAAGCATTGAATCAACTCAGAGTAAATTAATTTTTTCACTTAACTTATTTTGGGGGAGGCTATTATCTCCTATGAGATATTCTAAAGGGTTTCCCTGTAGTAGCTTAGCGGCAATAGGCCTAATCACTTTACTTATATGTCTGTATCTCTCCAATAATTAAATTTAAATTACAAAGTTTTTATAGCCTAATTAGTTCGCAGTTTTCCTCCAATTTCCGACTCGCGCCATTTGTAGCGATGGAAATTTTAGTATATTGTTTGTAGCGATGAAAATTTGTGTTTGTAGGTATGAAAAATAGGCTGGCTATACTAAATGTGGTACTAAATACTGACCGCGTCAAAGGCAATATTATGCCCAAAGGTCGTGAACTTACACCTTGTAATTTCTCCGATAGCGCCGCTTATAGCGCTGGAGATTGTGCCAACAAGGCCTTCACCACACTCACTTATTGGGTGAAAATAAAATGTACAGCCATGTAAACGTGACCTCTTTTTCTCGAGCTATCTGGAGATCCGATTCCCTGGGAGCATTTACCTTGGAGACATGCGAACTAATTACCTATTATCAGACTAGATGCAGACATATAAAATGAAATAAACACAGATAAAAAAGGCAATAGATTTATTGAACTTACATACTCAGGTGCACAGCAATGGGTCACTTCAAATGACAATAACGGTGACAACGATGGAAGAATATAAGAATTTTGTCCGAGTGGTTTTGACTCTGATTTACGAATAATCTCCAAAAGCACTTCTACCCCACTATCAAGTCTCACATAGCTCTTCAGTCCTGCGCCGTGAGAACTGGCTCACCATTGGCTCGAGTGGATCAAGGATGTAAACCTTTCGTCCAATAACTTCTTTTAAATATTTCTGATGATTCAGGCGTTCACACGGTTCCTATCGTTTAAACTTCCTTAGAAATATTGTACGTAGCATATTTTTTTTAGCGAAATCTAAAGACTGGATAGTGCCGTTCTTTGTCTGGGGGTGACTGCACTTTTTCTCTTTGCTGATTAAGGACTTCATTTTTGAAACTAGGTTTTACTTAATATAGGGAATCGGAATTATCTTTAGAAGGAAGGAACTTTATTTTGGTATTTTAAATACATCGCATTTTACTCATGGTACATATCACCCTTCCCATCAATTAATGACGCCCCGTCATTAGTAACTGCTCGCCTTTGGGCTTTTAAAATGTTCGCCATTTATTAACTATTTCTTCTACATAATTAGTTTATATTTATGTTATGGCTTAATCAGGAGTGCTAAAAATTTTCTCTATTACTTTTCTTTTTCTTTTTTTTTACATCCCTATCTAAAATTCATCTACCGGACTAAGATTATTCATGGTTCTAGGCTAGCTACTATACTAAAGATTTTTTTTCTACATCTAACACTGATTACTTTTACATTTCCAACAAAGTTGGGGCTATTCTACCTTTACACAAGTTTTTTGAATTCAATTTTTACAAGGTTTTTTTTTATTTTGCTGTCTGTATGGCATACTAAATTCTATCTACGCTACGTTAAATGAATAACATGATAATATTACACCTAATTCTACTTGAACATCTAGTGGTACATACATGAATGATTTATAACATACAATATTGGGTTTACCATATTCACTGGTAACATTAAAACACTTTCACTATTGGGATTTTTGAGTTATCAAAGTTATTAGGAAGTAACATATGTAAATTCACATCTATTCATCACCTTCGAGTCTTTAATGTACTCAATCCTTCTGTTGTAAATTATTGTCCTTCACTCTTTTTGTCTTGGCAAAAATTTTGAAGCATTTACGTTACGGTTTCTTCATGGAACAGTTCGAGCCTGATTGTGTTCACACGACAAGTTTTCTCTAATTGTCAACTGGGGAATGATGATTCCCACTACAGGTGTTGGCATATTTCTTCTCAGCATATCATTTTTAGGACACTTTGAGGCAGACAGAGAATGTACTCTCGCGTAAAATTGTTCATTTTTGCCTTTTATAAAATTGTTAGCTCATGGCTTGCGTCAACTAGCCCTTGCGGTGATTCCTAGGTTAATCATTGGGTAATTAAAGTTTGGATTTGGAACGGGTTGTCGTCAAACAATAGTGATTCTTTTAACATATTGTCTTTGACTTCAACTTCAAATATCTTCAAATGTCTTTTAACTTCAAATATCGTTAAATATCGTTTATTGTCTTTAACTTCAGCTTCAAATATCTTCAAATGTCTTTAAATATCATTTAACTTCAAATATCGTTGAATACCATTTAGCTTCAAATATCATCACTATACTGTCAAATGATTCTGGGGTCCATAATGAGTATCAAAGGCGATATCTATGTATTTATATCTTGTACTGACCGATGGGGTTCTCAGCATTTATGTGATTATATAGTTAGTTAAAGCACTGGATACTGAGATTCAAATATAGTGTTACCTGATACGTAATATGGTTCATGGTCGAAGAAACAACGATCAAAGGTAACTGTTGTTTTCGCAGAGGAAGCTGGGATGAAAATTGCCTGGAGTCTATGGTGAGTACTCTTCGTTGGTTGAGATATGATGAAAATAGATGCTACTAGGTTGTATCTGTACTTAGCAGCTCATTGTAATGCTCAATAACCAGTGTGTCCATTTACTTCCTGTAATAAAAATAACGAGGCAGAATCACACGTTCTTTGAAGTAAATACTCATAGTACAAATAAGTCACGTATTAATTGGGTTATAATAAAACAACATAGTTCCCATTGGGAAATTCAATACATAGAAGTTTCCTCTAAGTTGTTATAGCCTAACGACGTCATAAAATATTAATTCTTCAACTTTAAGTGTGGTCTCTTATTATACTTTCTAATATACACTACTACATACACTTTATTTTAACTTCTTTCAACGCTTAGTTACTTTCACAGTAGATTTAAAATAATCATTTAAACAGAGTTTATGCTACATGGTTAATTTTTGAGGTTTAATTTTACAACTTATTTCATGCCTGCATTGTTCACGCACGTCCGTGCTGTTTAAGAAACGCATGTGCAGCGTCATAACCACACGGTTTTACGTAAACGATACTACAATGAGGGAACAAGACATAACAAGGACGAGTGGAGACCTCTCTACCCACTCGTTTTCTAATGTCTTCCCTATTTCTTGGCTTAGACGTTCTCATTGGGTTCCGGGTTTAAACTCTGCATTTCAGCTGTTTCCCCGTGTTCTTCTCTTGTTTTTCGCCTTCTTAGTCTCAGGATTTTTCCGTAATTACAAGTCAATAGGGTTCTTATGGTCAGGGAAGTCGCGAATACGAAACATACGGCCAATAGCATTTTCCACCAGAAATTGGTCGATTCTTTGAGTTCATTCGTGTTTCTTTCTAGTCTTGTTACTTGTTGAGACAAGGTCTCGAAAGGTTTGGGGTCCAATTTCATAAAGATCTTCCATGCGTCATAGCTAGCTAGCAATGAATTTTCCTGCTTGGATATTACTCCATGTTTTACAATGTCTTGGGCCACTGCGTGAACAACGAGGATTATGGTGATATTCTTAAGCCTCATCTTATTTTTGTTTCTAGAATTAATTTATCATTAATTGTACCCATTTTTGCAAAATTCGTTTGTTTACTGCTTTCTTATTATTATATTTTTTTCAAAGGCACTTTAATTTTTACTTAGGTTATTTCTTATTATGTAATCATTTTGTGGCATTGGCCAAAGAAAACTGATTTGTAGGCGTAAAACAGAATAAATATTTTATGATTAGATAGGTTAGGAAAGTAAAGTTAGGACTCCCGAGCTTTATTCTGGTCGTGATATACCTCTATGACTGGTTGAGATATAACTTTAAAGCTTAGCTAGTAATCGTTATACAATTTAATTTTACATTATATTTCTCGAGTAAGAAACACATAAATAAGTAAGCTAGCAGCACATAATTATACTGTTATCCTATTTTTTTTTTTTTTACTTATTCCCCCAAATTAAATTTTTTTCAATATACATATCAAAAGAATCGCCTTTTAACGCTGATTCTAAATATGTGTAATTTAATTAGTTTCACTGCACCTATTTAAAAGTTACGTGTCACCTATTAACGCCCTGTGCAATTGTTTCCGTGATAAGGTTTCTGTTCTAGCGTGATAAGCTTTCTAGGCACAATCTATTTGTCGACTAATTGGATATAAGGGACTATTGGCTTCACTCTATTTGATTTCTACTATCAGATCGTATTTATCTGATATAAAATCTATCTGATATTCGACTAAACTATACTGATTTATAATCAGACTAAACTTGAGGATGATTCGTCATTGAGTAACCGTAAGAGCGGACCAGAATTATCAATATCAGCTATCCCAAAAGGATACATTGCCTTCTCTGTTTGTCCTAATGTGGGCTTATATTCTTTGTAAACAAGCATGAACACTGGCTTGTTTTACATCTACATGGCTCTAAAGCAGCCATGGTTTAAGATTCAAATTTTCTTGTGACTCATTTTGCGGAGCTAATTCAGAATTTGAATTTTTTCTAACACCATTATTCAGATGAAGGTCATCTGTGTAGGTCATCTGTGGGCTTATATTCTTTGTAAACAAGCATGAACACTTGCTTGTTTTACATCTACATGGCTCTAAAGCTGCCACGGTTTAAAAATTCAAATTTTCTTGTGACTCATTTTGCGGAGCTAAGTCAGAATTTGAATTTTTTCTATCACCATTATTCAGATGAAGGTCATCTGTGTAGGTAAAGGAGACCCTTTTAAGACCTATCCCCATGCCTCAATTTTCTGTGATTAACGGTTTCTTTCGCCGAATTTCTCACCTTATGCAGAGTTCCAGTCACAGCTGGGTAACAACTCTTTTTTTTTGCTTCCTTCGGCGACTTTTGCTAAGCTTCCACTTTTGTTTTCTTACTTATTGTTACTTTTCTCGTTTTTTTTCATCCTTTTCCTCAAGTAATTTAATTATATATTTATATATCTTTTCCTTCCCTTTGCTTGTGAAACTACATAACTAACCTAGTATTTGTTAGCTTTAACAAAGGTAATTCTATTGCTTAATACGTCGTAAAATGCCATATTTTCGAAGCATCTCTACTCCTAAAATACTCGGAAATGGCAGCTTCTAACCTATAACTGTTCGGACCATAATTTATGTGCTTCCTTTGCTAAATTGTAGCAGTGTTATCCTTGAACAATAAGTTTATAGCCTGTATGTGTAGTAAGGCTGAATTAGGACCCCATTTGCTACTATTATGCCTAAAATTCTTCTGTTTCTATTAACGTTTCATCGGTCCAGCTAGATTTTGTTTTTCTTTACGTATTATTTTTTATTTTATTCTTTCAATTCACGGTACAAATACTTTATTATTTAGTAATATACGGCACTACTACATTGCATTTATTACTAACACTAAAAACACTACTAATTATACACTTGCTTCTACTTGTTAAAAACTGAATACTATTTTTTTTCTCATTTTACAATTCTTCATTGAGCCTTTTCTCCATTTTTTCTATTGTACTCAACTCTTTAAGGGGATACAAATTTATTTCTAATAGCCAAAGTTCAAGCAAAGCTGCTCGAAGTTTTGCTAATTCGAGCGCCGCTAAAAGCGAAGTCCATTTACCTTCCTGTTTTGACAAAGCCATTTCTGTTTCAATATACAATTTTTATTTAGTCAACTCGACTCAGTTTTCACAACTTCCACCAGTTAAAACTTAAAGAAAATAAAAATATAGTATATATGTATACAAGCATTGAATCAACTCAGAATAAATTAATTTTTTCACTTAACTTATTTTGGGGGAGGCTATTATCTCCTATGAGATATTCTAAAGGGTTTCCCTGTAGTAGCTTAGCGGCAATAGGCCTAATCACTTTACTTATATGTCTGTATCTCTCCAATAATTAAATTTAAATTACAAAGTTTTTATAGCCTAATTAGTTCGCAGTTTTCCTCCAATTTCCGACTCGCGCCATTTGTAGCGATGGAAATTTTAGTATATTGTTTGTAGCGATGAAAATTTGTGTTTGTAGGTATGAAAAATAGGCTGGCTATACTAAATGTGGTACTGAATACTGACCGCGTCAAAGGCAATATTATGCCCAAAGGTCGTGAACTTACACCTTGTAATTTCTCCGATAGCGCCGCTTATAGCGCTGGAGATTGTGCCAACAAGGCCTGCACCACGCTCACTTATTGGGTGAAAATAAATTGTACAGCCATGTAAACGTGACCTCTTTTTCTCGAGCTATCTGGAGATCCGATTCCCTGGGAGCATTTACCTTGGAGACATGCGAACTAATTACCTATTATCAGACTAGATGCAGACATATAAAATGAAATAAACACAGATAAAAAAGGCAATAGATTCATTGAACTTACATACTTAGGTGCACAGCAATGGGTCACTTCAAATGACAATAACGGTGACAACGATGGAAGAAAATAAGAATTTTGTCCGATTGGTTTTGACTCTGATTTACGAATAATCTCCAAAAGCACTTCTACCCCACTATCAAGCTCTTCACCATAGCTCTTCAGTCCTGCGCCGTGAGAACTGGCTCACCATTGGCTCGAGTGGATCAAGGATGTAAACCTTTCGTCCAATAATTCTTTTAAATATTTCTGATTATTCAGGCGTTCACACGGTTCCTATCGTTTAAACTTCCTTAGAAATATTGTACGTAGCATATTTTTTTTTAGCGAAATCTAAAGACTGGATAGTGCCGTTCTTTGTCTGGGGGTGACTGCACTTTTTCTCTTTGCTGATTAAGGACTTCATTTTTGAAAGTAGGTTTAACTTAATTATAGGGAATCGGAATTATCTTTAGAAGGAAGGAACTTTATTTTGGTATTTTAAATACATCGCATTTTACTCATGGTACATATCACCCTTCCCATCAATTAATGACGCCCCGTCATTAGTAACTGCTCGCCTTTGGGCTTTTAAAATGTTCGCCATTTATTAACTATTTCTTCTACATAATTAGTTTATATTTATGTTATGGCTTAATCAGGAGTGCTAAAAATTTTCTCTATTACTTTTCTTTTTCTTTTTTTTTACATCCCTATCTAAAATTCATCTACCGGACTAAGATTATTCATGGTTCTAGGCTAGCTACTATACTAAAGATTTTTTTTCTACATCTAACACTGATTACTTTTACATTTCCAACAAGGTTGGGGCTATTCTACCTTTACATTAGTTTTTTTGAATTCACTTTTTACAAGGCTTTTATTTTGATTTTGCTGTCTATATGGCATACTACATTCTATCTACGCTACGTTAAATGAATAACATGATAATATTACACCTAATTCTACTTGAACATCTAGTGGTACATACATGAATGATTTATAACATACAATATTGGGTTTACCATATTCACTGGTAACATTAAAACACTTTCACTATTGGGATTTTTGAGTTATCAAAGTTATTAGGAAGTAACATATGTAAATTCACATCTATTAATCACCTTCGAGTCTTTAATGTACTCAATCCTTCTGTTGTAAATTATTGTCCTTCACTCTTTTTGTCTTGGCAAAAATTTTGAAGCATTTACGTTATGGTTTCTTCATGGAACGAGTTCGAGCCTGATTGTGTTCACACGACAAGTTTTCTCTAATTGTCAACTGGGGAATGATGATTCCCACTACAGGTGTTGGCATATTTCTTCTCAGCATATCTTTTTAGGACACTTTGAGGCACACAGAGAATGTACTCTCGCGTAAAATTGTTCATTTTTGCCTTTTATAAAATTGTTAGCTCATGGCTTGCGTCGATTACCCTTTGCGGTGATTCCTAGGTTAATCATGGGGTAATTAAAGTTTGGATTTGGAACGGGTTGTCGTCAAACTATAGTGATTCTTTTAACATATTGTCTTTGACTTCAACTTCAAATATCTTCAAATGTCTTTTAACTTCAAATATCGTTAAATATCGTTTATTGTCTTTAACTTCAGCTTCAAATATCTTCAAATGTCTTTAAATATCATTTAACTTCAAATATCGTTGAATACCATTTAGCTTCAAATATCATCACTATACTGTCAAATGATTCTGGGGTCCATAATGAGTATCAAAGGCGATATCAATGTATTTATATCTTGTACTGACCGATGGGGTTCTCAGCATTTATGTGATTATATAGTTAGTTAAAGCACTGGATACTGAGATTCAAATATAGTGTTACCTGATACGTAATATGGTTCATGGTCGAAGAAACAACGATCAAAGGTAACTGTTGTTTTCGCAGAGGAAGCTGGGATGAAAATTGCCTGGAGTCTATGGTGAGTACTCTTCGTTGGTTGAGATATGATGAAAATAGATGCTACTAGGTTGTATCTGTACTTGGCAGCTCATTGTAATGCTCAATAACCAGTGTGTTCATTTACTTCCTGTAATAAAAATAACGAGGCAGAATCACACGTTCTTTGAAGTAAATACTCATAGTACAAATAAGTCACGTATTAATTGGGTTATAATAAAACAACATAGTTCCCATTGGGAAATTCAATACATAGAAGTTTCTTCTAAGTTGTTATAGCCTAACGACGTCATAAAATATTAATTCTTCAACTTTAAGTGTGGTCTCTTATTATACTTTCTAATATACACTACTACATACACTTTATTTTAACTTCTTTCAACGATTAGTTACTTTCACAGTAGATTTAAAATAATCATTTAAACAGAGTTTATGCTAAATGGTTAATTTTTGAGGTTTAATTTTACAACTTATTTCATGCCTGCATTGTTCACGCACGTCCGTGCTGTTTAAGAAACGCATGTGCAGCGTCATAACCACACGGTTTTACGTACACGATACTACAATGAGGGAACAAGACATAACAAGGACGAGTGGAGATCTCTCTACCCACTCGTTTTCTAATGTCTTCCCTATTTCTTGGCTTAGACGTTCTCATTGGGTTCTGGGTTTAAACTCTGCATTTCAGCTGTTTCCCCGTGTTCTTCTCTTGTTTTTCGCCTTCTTAGTCTCAGGATTTTTCCGTAATTACAAGTCAATAGGGTTCTTATGGTCAGGAAAGTCGCGAATACGAAACATACGGCCAATAGCATTTTCCACCAGAAATTGGTCGATTCTTTGAGTTCATTCGTGTTTCTTTCTAGTCTTGTTACTTGTTGAGACAAGGTCTCGAAAGGTTTGGGGTCCAATTTCATAAAGGTCTTCCATGCGTCATAGCTAGCTAGCAATGAATTTTCCTGCTTGGATATTACTCCATGTTTTACAATGTCTTGGGCCACTGCGTGAACAACGAGGATTATGGTGATATTCTTAAGCCTCATCTTATTTTTTGTTTCTAGAATTAATTTATCAATAATTGTACCCATTTTTGCAAAATTCGTTTGTTTACTGCTTTCTTATTATTATATTTTTTTTCAAAGGCACTTTAATTTTTACTTAGGTTATTTCTTATTATGTAATCATTTTGTGGCATTGGCCAAAGAAAACTGATTTGTAGGCGTAAAACAGAATAAATATTTTATGATTAGATAGGTTAGGAAAGTAAAGTTAGGACTCCCGAGCTTTATTCTGGTCGTGATATACCTCTATGACTGGTTGAGATATAACTTTAAAGCTTAGCTAGTAATCGTTATACAATTTAATTTTACATTATATTTCTCGAGTAAGAAACACATAAATAAGTAAGCTAGCAGCACATAATTATACTGTTATCCTATTTTTTTTTTTTTTTTTTTACTTATTCCCCCAAATTAAATTTTTTTCAATATACATATCAAAAGAATCGCCTTTTAACGCTGATTCTAAATATGTGTAATTTAATTAGTTTCACTGCACCTATTTAAAAGTTACGTGTCACCTATTAACGCCCTCTGCAATTGTTTCCGTGATAAGGTTTCTGTTCTAGCGTGATAAGCTTTCTAGGCACAATCTATTTGTCGACTAATTGGATATAAGGGACTATTGGCTTCACTCTATTTGATTTCTACTATCAGATCGTATTTATCTGATATAAAATCTATCTGATATTCGACTAAACTCTACTGATTTATAATCAGACTAAACTTGAGGATGATTTTATAGAGAGAAATAACTGGATTTCCAGAGTTTATTATTACGGTTGATATGCTCTTCACTTTGATTAATACTAGGTGAGACCAAGATGTTACCTGATAAATCAATCCATTATTCTATATGTTGGGTAATGACTTTAAGGTTATAATTTTTATGCCTAACTTCTTAAGATGATTTTAATTGTATACTGAAAGTTACTAAAATCACATCTCCTGTAGGATCATGAGAAGTGTTACAGATTAGTTTGTTGTGAGGCTACGTATTTACTTTGGACTCCTAAATCAATATTCTTGTTTTTCTACTTAGCTTTGTGTTTTCAGTAAAGCGCTAGTTTTCTGTAATCCTACAAACATAGGGAAATATAACCAGTTGATTTATTTGCATTAGTTTTATTGACATATGTTAGATAGGTTGTGAAGTAATAATTTTGGTTTGTTTTAAGTGTCCACGTCGTTCTTTACTTCCCTCGGAAAAACTTTGTCTGTTAAATTAATCTATGCTCGTTTTTGATTAAAATTTAAATTAGGAACAACACTGCTATGACCTTTTCTATTTATACGGAATAATTTCTGTTCGCTTTAAGTTTTAATTCGTATTCGTATTTTTCGTATTCGTTTAATCAAATAGCTTTCGTAGCAAACAAAACTGAACGCTAAATTATGCTACTTTTACAATGCATTCAAGAAAAAAAAATCACTTATATAATAAACTAACAAAATATGGTACAAAGAAATTGGCAAACATGTTCGTTCGGCGCTTGGCGGGTTGCAGTCTGTTCTGATGCCTGGTGAGTTTGGGGGTCGGTGCGGTTGGAGGAAGAATTGAGCGATGTTTCTCGTTTGACATGAGTGATTTCCCGAATCTCATTATCAAATCGTGTCTTCGGGTGAACAAAGTGGGCAAGCTCATAACCACAAAGGCATACTCGCACGATTTTGAACGTCTTCTAGTTCCTCTGACATGTAGGCAGTGTTTTGTGCTTGGGGACCCCGGACAGGACAACAATATTCAAGGATTGGCCTGATGTGCGTCGTGTAAGCCAATAAGAGCTGACGATCTGAGAAACCAAGCCTTTAATGTTGGTCCTTAGTTTCAGTTGAAAACTTTTTTTTTTAATTTATTTTCTAATCACCTCCAATGTAGGGAAGATAAGATACCTCAACCCTCATTTACCACAAAATTACACCCTTCGTTGGGGTACTCAGAATGTCGTTGCAAACCATGAACTGGATGACCTCTAGTCCCTTTTGAATCAAAAACTTTGACCAAATACCTTCCTGGGTCATGCTTTAAAAAAATGAGTGCATCACATTTACAAAAACAGTGAAATAAAAACTTAGAGAGCTTAATTAAACTTAAAAAGAAAGGCTGATGCTAACCAATGGTCTGCGTAGCTTAGCAGCTGATTTCTTGATTTTTCGCTTTGTCGGGAATGTAATGCGTGGTTGAGGTTGAGGGCAAATCATCCGACAATTCGCCGGTTTGATCTTGGGAAGAAGCTTTCTCAATTGACAATTACAAGTTCTAGTGTCATTTTTAAAGGCGAGCAGTAATTAAAGGGTAGCCAATCCTTTTCTCGTGCGCTCTTGTGCTACTAAACCCGCCACCGCCCCCGCAAGATCAAATTATGAGATAGCCATTTTCCGTCACAATAGTCAAAAGATTCCATCAAAAATATCCTTAGCTTCTTACAGAAATGTTAATTCTTCGGAAAAGACTCATCTAGCCACTGTAAAACAGTAATTATAAATTAAAAAACATTGAACAGTTCAGAGATAAATAAAAATTACCTATATCTTGCTATAAAACATCACCCCCACCCAAATATTTCTTCTATCTGACAACTGTTTCAAAGAAGATGTCGAAGTAAATGAATAAAAATGCAAATTCAAGATGGTATTGAGCCTGAAAATGAAAACCACGACGATAGAGAAAATAAACTTGGTCCTCTTTGTGCTCTACCAGAGTCAATGAAAAATGAGGCTGTCAAAACTTTGAACTACCTGTCCAGAGACAATATGTCTAGGTTTCTGGTTTTTAACAATCCATTCTAGGCATAGGTCATGGCTAGGGTAAAAAACCAGTAGGCCTATCCACTTGAGCAAAATTATGTAAAGCTAAAACCCTCACATCTTGTTACCACAGAGGAATTGAGAAGGATTGGGTATATTAATGAATAGCTAAAAGTCTAAGCTAGCCTATGCATCAATATGGTTATTAGCCTATTCAGATTAGCCTATTTGGTAAAGTTCTACCAAATCATATTATTGAATTAGGAATAAAGTGAATGCACCATTTGATGCCTTTTTTTTATGCTGATTACAAATATAATAATCATTTCTATCAGAAATGAATTTCAGCCCCCTCCCTATATATAGTCTACCTAACCTAACCCTGAATTGGCATATATAGGGGGGGGGGGCTGAAATTCATTTCCAATAGAAATGATTATTATATTTGTAATCAGCATAAAAAAGGTATCAAATGGTGTATTCACTGTAGTCCTAACTCAATAATATGATTTGGTAGAGCTTTACCAATTATTTAAGATCAACTGCTTGAAACTATTGGTTTATTGACTTACCTGCAGGGAGCTCTTTTTGGAAATACCAATTATCTTATTTTGATGTAGCCTCTATATCCTTTTAGTGTTTCAGTTTTATTCATAGCCTATATAAACAGAAAGCTGATTTTCTTCTGATTCTAGAAATGTAACTTTTATTGCTTGATATTTATTCTATAAATCACAAATATTTAAATATAATTTTTCTTTTCAATTGCTTTTCAAAACAGAGACCACATTTTCAATTTATGCTGACAAATCATTGGCTGACAAAGCTATAGATGGTGAAAATTTGACCAAGAAGGCAGGTTCTTGTTACTGCCCTCACATTGCTTCATGTTGTAGTAAAAAGGGTGGTCCAAAAACCCATTGCTATTTTTCTGTAATGCCAAAGAAAAGTGGTCTTTCCCAAAAAGAGGTCTTTTACCCTATCTGACTAATTACATTCTGGACAAGATTTCTTTAGTGTTTTAAAGATAAGTTGTTGGTAAAGGTTACAAAAGGGACACCTTTGAAAGAAGACTTGAAAAATTCTTAGCACTGCTTTGAAACAGTTTTAAATGCTCAACAGGGTAATAAGGCTATAGATGATTCTTATGCATGATTCTATTGCTGACATAAGGACAAAGTAAAGAAACTACTCAGTGCCTTTTTATGCTCTTTGTAAATATGATAATTATTCCACTTGCAAATACAGGTAGGCTAGCCTAAATATGTACAAGATTCTATCCTAACTGTCATGAAGACAAGGTGAACACAATTTGATTCATTTTTCCTATGCACTTTTCAAATATTCTGTTCAACTCACAGCCTCCTTCTGATGGTCCTATATATAGCCCTAATTAAATATTTCTCCATATAATTTATCTTTATGTGTAATAGAATGCAAAAGTTAATAGAATAATCATTTTTGGTTGAATTGGTTATGAATATTTTCAGAGCACAACAAAAAAGAGTCAAGTAGTGTCTTTACCTTGTCCTTATGTCAGTTATAGAATTTTTGATACAGCCTATTTAACCAAATGTGCCCCAGACTCCTTATGGTTGCATATATAGCCCAAACCATTTAGGTTTGTTCAATAAGCCTAATGAAGAAGAAAAAACATTTAAACATAAAATTCCAGTAAAATCCCACTTTAGCTACTTTTGGCTATCTTGGAAAGGGGACAGGTTAGGAAAATAAAACTTTCAGGGATGGGTCTACAGGCTGAAGTGTGTCATGGGAAGGTATTTTGAAGTATTAACCTCCACTCCTTCTCCCTCTAGAGGGTCCTGAAATTTGCCTACATGACAGGTCTATATTGAAATTTTGACAAAACAACATTTTACCTTAATTTTCAGTTATTAGTTTCTTTTTCTTTTTCTCTGGCTTTAGTTCTGAAAATGCAATTCTTGTTATTTGAGTAGAATTTTAAGCCACATAAATGTTTTTTTTTTAATTTAGGAAATGTATTTGCATATCTTTAAGACCTTATAAATTGGGGTTAAGCAAAGCTATGAAGCTGAAAGCAATTTTGCTGTACTTCATTTAAGCAGAAGATCTATTTTGCAAGATTTCACTTTTAGAACACACAGGTTTTTAAAGGTCACACAGGAAATGTGAACATGTGAACAACAGGAAATTAGAACACACAGGAAATGTATTTGCATATCTTTAAGACCTTTATAAATTGGGATTAAGCAAAGCTATGAAGCTGAAAGCAATTTTGCTGTACTTCATTTAAGCAGAAGATCTATTTTGCAAGATTTCACTTTTAGAACACACAGGTTTTTAAAGGTCACACAGGTCAGGACCCTCTACTGGGAGAAGGAGTGGAGGTAAGTACTTCAAAAAAATACCTTTCCAGGAAATACTTTAGCCTGTAGACCTTTCTTTGAAAGTTTCATTTTCCTAACCTAACCCCTTTCCAGGATAGCTAAAAGTAGAATTTCACCCAAATTTCTTACTTTATAATATCTTAATTACCTTAATTTGCACTTTGGAACAAAACAAGGTCCAATCTTGGATCTGTTTGGCTCTGCTGTTTTAGATGACAATTAAAATATAGAGTCTGTTTTTATAAATCACATTATCATGTTTGCCCAAATTCCTTACTTTTTATTCTCACTCATAATTTATTTCTAACTAAAAGGCTATTCAATGTCCAGCAGATCTGAAATTCTTTTATAATCAGATACAGGTCTCATGCTTTTACTACTACCACTAGCAACTCACAACTACACCAAGCCACTTGAGGGCAACACAGCTATGCATACTCCTTTTCTATTCCATTCTACTCAATGACTCCCTCTTTACAACCTCCCAAGAATTTTCAATTTTTTGGTAAATATTGAGCAGTGCATATTATTGAACTACAAATAAAGTGAAAATACCACTAAATGCCATTTTTTATGTTCTTTCTGAATATAATAATTGCTTTTGTTGCAATTTCAGTTCTAAGCGTTTTTTGGAGCCTTGAAAATGATAATTTCTTTCTATGTTTTTTTTTTGTATAAAAAGGGTAAAATATCAGTTTCAGATTTACTATTTCATTATAAAATCCATTTTGTTAAAGTTAAATAATCTGCAAGCATTGATTTGTCACAATTAAGTTGGATAAAAAATTTAGAAGAATTCCTCCATTTTTTCATCTGCTATGTTTCTTTTTTTGGCTGATATTTATCAATATATGGGTGAAACGTTAGTTTTTAAGCATCCCAACAGAATAAAAAGAAAACATGGTGGAATTGTTTTGAATTTTTTTTATTCAACTTAATCTTGACAAATCAATGTTTGTGAATTATACCACTTTTACAAAATTGATTTATAATGAAATAGTAAGTTTGAAATATGTTATAACCCATTTTATATATATAAAAAAAATACGGAATGAAATTATTATTTTCAAGGGCCCTTAAATGGCTTTCACCATACATCATAAAATGAACACCCAGGGGACATCCACTCCACAGAGGAAAAAAAACTATTCTGTTTGAATCTTAACTAAATAGTCCTTAAGAATCTTTGAAAAGTCCCAAACAAGTAGCATCTATGTACTGAAGAAGGTAGAGAATTCCAAACCTATTGACAAGCAATGAGGGGATTGAAATCTGACTGTACAGTAGGGATAGAAAGTATCAGGGCTGTATCCAGGATTTTTGTTCAGGGGGGGTTTTACTAATTTTTGACTTTTTTTTTTGGGGGAGGGTTACTAATTTTTGACTCAGTTTTCGACTAATTTTACTGATTTTTACCTAGGTTTTACTAATTTTCGAGTCGGTCAAAAAATTTTTTTTTTGGGGGGGGGGGGTTCAAACCGTGAACAGAAATTACAATAAATAACTGAGTCAAACTCAAAACAAGTAGAAATGAACATGAGTAGGGCTCAAAACCCCTATGCCTTCCCAAGGCCAGAACATAATTTGCACTTTACTGAAAAAATATAATATATATAACATAATATATGTTAATTTCTGCTCGTTTTGAGTTTCACTTGGTTATTTATTGTAATTTCTGTTTGTTTTGGGTTTCATTTATTTTTATTTGTGGTAGTTTCATGCATGGTAGATTATTTGATTTTGTTTTTGCTCATTTTTGGTTTAGTGGGGTTCTTTACTTTTCTTTGAAAAACTTGTTTTGTTGAAGAAGTTTTGTTTAATTAATTTCTGTTTGTTTTATATTGACATAGTCTTTTCAGGGAAAAAGGAAATAGTACTTTAAACCTTTTCGTTTTTTTTAAGACTTTATAGTTTGGCCTGCCATTTCTGTGCTGGAGAAACATTTTCAGTAATTTTTAACAACGTACACCCTTTTAAAAATCTGGACACAAATAGTAGTGTTTAATTTAGTTTCATACCTCCTCTAGTTGACCTGAAATAGAAAACTTGATACCATTCACAAAAAAAATCTGTTTACTTTCTTTGATAGCTTGGATATACTTACACTATATTGGTTTAGTTAAATTTTAAGAGCAGAAGTAGCCCCGAAAGTTTGAACAATATACCCTCAGTCATTCTTGGGATACTGCAGAGATGCATTATTGGGAATTAGCATTAACACAGTCTCTTTTGATTTAGTCTTAAGCCAACATTTAGTTTTTAAACATAATGGGCAAATGGGAGGGTGGGTGTGGGAGGGGGACTAGTTGCCCTCCAATCACTTTCGACTATTAAAAAGGGCATTAGCCCCTTCTATTTTCAATCAAATGAGCCCTTTTTGAAGGTCCTAAGACAACTCCTTCAATAAGAAGTGCCCTGGTCTAAACAAAAAAACCAAACAAATAATAATACAGTGTACCCACATTGATCTTTACTAAAAAAATGTCAAGCGTTCCAATCACTTTTGACTATTAAAAAGTGCACTAGCCCTTTCAATTTCCAATTGAATGAGACCTTTTTGATTTTCTATGACAACACTTTCTATAAACACCTTATATGCCCTTTGGCTTAAATTACAACCCTTGCCCTGAGGGCTGTGAGAGGGTTGTCATCCTCAAAGACCTAATCTCCAGAACTTTCAACTATGTTAAACAAAATGGTTATCTCAAAATTTTGATTGAATGTGTTTGGGGAAATGGTGGGCATGAGAGGGGTTTTAGTGGCTCTCCAATCATTTTCAACCATTAAAGAAGGCACTTGCCCTTTCAATTTCCAATTAAATGAGCCCTTTTGAAGTTTCTATGACAATGCTTTCAATAAAAACCTTATATGCCCCCAGGCATAACCTACAACCCTTGCCCTGAGGGCTGGGGGGTGGGGTGGGGTTTGTCATCCTCAAAGATCTAATTTCCAGAACTTTCAACTACATTGAAGAAAATTGCTATCTCAAAATTGTGATTGGATGTGTTTGGGGAAATGGTGAGCGTGAGAAGGGGGTTATTGCCCTCTAATCACTTCCAACTATGAAAAAGGGCACTAGCCCTTGCAGTTTCCAATCAAATGAGCCCTTTTTGAAGTTTCTATGACAATGCTTTCTATAAAAACCTTATATGCCCCAGGGCATAACTTACAACCTTTGACCTGAGGGCTGTGAGGTGGTTGTCATTCTCAAAGACATAATTTCCAGACCTTTCAACTATGTTGAACACAATGGCTATCTGAAAATTTTGTTTGGATGTGTTTGGGAAAATGGTGGGCGTGAGAGGGGGTTACTTGCCATCCAATCACTTTTGACTATTAAAAAGGGCACTAGCCGTTTCAATTTCTAATCAAATGATTCCTTTTTGAAGTTTCTATGACAATGCTTTCTATAAAATCAAACCTTATATAGCACCAGGGCATAACTTACAACCCTTTGTCCTGAGGACTGTGGATGGAGTGTCATCATCAAAAACATAATTTCCAGACTTTTTAACTACATTGAACAAAATGGCTATCTCAAAATTTTGATTGGATGTGTTTGGGGAAATGGTGGGTGTGAGATGGGCCTTAGTTATCCTTCAATCACTTTGGCCTATTAAAAAGAGTACAAACCCTTTCAATTTCCAATTAAATGAGCCCTTTTTGAGTTTCTACAACAACACTTTCTATAAACACCTTATATACCCCCAGGGCTTAAATTACAACCCTTGCCCCAAGGGCTCTGAGTGGGGTTATCATCCTCAAACACCTCTTCTCTAAAACTTTTAACTATGTTGAACAAAATGGCTATCTAAAAATTTTGATTGGATGTGTTTGGGGAAAATGTCGGCATGAGAGGTGGGTTAGTTGCCGTCAAATCACTTTTGACTATTAAAACAGGTACTAGCCCTTTGAATATCCAATCAAATGAACCCTTTTTCAAGTTTCTGTGACAAAGCTTTCAATAAAAAACCTTATATATCCCCAAGGTATAACTTACAACCCTTAACCTGAGGACTGTGGGGGGGGGGGGAATGTCATCCTCTTAGATTTAATTTCTGGTCCTTTCAACTACTTTGAACAAAATGTCTATCTCATAATTTTGATTGGATGTGTTTGGGTAAATGGTGGGCGTCAAAGGAGTGTTAGTTACCTTCCAATCACTTTCAACTATTAAAAAGGGCACTAGCCATTTCAATTTCCAATCAAATGAGCCCTTTTTGAAGTTTCTACAACAATGCTGTCTATAAAAAAAACCTTATATGCCCCCAGGGCATAACTTACAACCCTTGCCCTGAAGGCTGGGGGGGGGGTTGTCATCCTCAAAGACCTAATTTCTGGTCCTTTCAACTCTTTGAACAAAATGGCTATCTCAAAATTTTGATTGGATGTGTTTGGGTAAATGGTGGGCGTCAAAGGAGTGTTAGTTACCTTCCAATCACTTTCAACTATTAAAAAGGGCACTAGCCATTTCAATTTCCAATCAAATGAGCCCTTTTTGAAGTTTCTACAACAATGCTGTCTATAAAAAAAACCTTATATGCCCCCAGGGCATAACTTACAACCCTTGCCCTGAAGGCTGGGGGGGGGGGGTTGTCATCCTCAAAGACCTAATTTCTAGAATTTCAATTACATTGAACAAAATGGCTATCTCAAAATTTTGATTGGATGTGTTTGGGGAAAATGTGGGCGTGAGAGGGGGGTTAGTTGCCCTCCAATCACTTTCAATTATTAGAAAGGGCACTAGCCCTTTGTATTTCCAATTGAACAAGCCTTTTTTGAAGTTTCTATGACAATGCTTTCTATAAAAACTTTATATGTCCCAGGGCATGACTTAGAACATTTGCCCTGAATGCTGTGGGGGAGTGTGTTCCTCAAAAACATAATTTCTATCTGGAAATCAACTATGCTGAACAAAATGGCTATCTCAAAATTTTGATTGGATGTGTTTGGGGAAAATGGTGGGTGTGGAAGGGGTGTTAGTTGCCTTCCAATCACTTTCAACTATTAAAATGGGCACAAGCCATTCCAATCTCCAATCAAATGAAGCCTTTTCAAAGTTTTTACGACAACTCCTTCAATACAAAGTGCCCTGGTATGGAAACCAAAAAAATAAAATAAATAAATAATTCATTGTGCCAACATTGGTGTTTACTTAGGCAGCACTATTATGCTGCCTATGATACACATGTTCAGACATGGATTGAATAGGTACTGGGCCTTCTTTTTAATTTAATAGGTGCAGGTGATTGGATCTCTTTTACTGGATCCTCTATATATTAAATGTTTTAATAAAATTCTTAAAAAAGAATCTTAAATAAAATTCAATATATATATATATATATATATATGCATGTATATATGATATATATATATATATATATATATATATATATATATATATATATATAGATATATATATATATATATATATATATAATATATATCTATATATATACTATATATATATACTATATATATTTATATATTTATACATACATGCATATATATATATATATATATATATATATATATATATATATATATATATATATATATATACTATATATATATATGATATATATATAATATATATATATATATATATATATATATATATATATATATATATATATATATATATATGCATATAATTTGTTGTCTCTTGAGTTTATTATTACATTTTTTATTGTTTTGCTTAAATCATGTTGGTGTATTTGTTTTGTGGGAGAAGATCTTGCATGACTGGATCAAGTTTTCCAAGTAATTTAAGTATACATAGAAAATTTGCATTTTGTGCATCACATAGGTTTTCAATAGATCATCTAAACATGTTCTGTTTAAAACTAAACTACAGAAAATAATCTTTCAAATATCTTATACGAACGATTTTGTTCTTGGGTCAACAACTTCTGTTGAATATTATCTATTGTTTGCTCAGCAGAAAGTCTTTTTTGAAACTCTGTACATTTTAACATAACTAGCGAATGATCTTTTGATTTTTCATGTGTGGCTAATCTATTACAAATATTTGGCCTGTTTTTAAATCCTACAGTAATAATCTTAGCCAAAATGTGGGATTATCAGTTATATTCTGTGATTTCATTTTTATTTCAGTATTTGCTTCTTCCTGTTCTGGCTCGTCTCTGTAATTATGTTTTTTGTTCATTTTTCACTTGTTTCTCTTGATCTTCTCCATTTTTATCATCAACTTCTTCATTTTTTTTCTAAGTCCTTCTTCATATTTGTCAGTACTATATTCTTGGACTTTATTGTTAGTTTCTTCTTCACCTCTGTCCCTTTTTTGTCTATTTTAAAAAATTTAAGTGCATCTGTGATTGTCGCTTTTCGTTTTCTTCCTGCACTCAATTTCCTTTTTAGACTACCATTTTTATATTTTCTTCCCACATCTCTTCTTTGTTTCAGTGGATTCAACATCTAATGATACAGCTGTTGGTTAGGTATCCATTTTTAATCACATAAATACTTAGATTTTTAATTTTAAAAATAATTGTTTGCTAATAAATGTTATCCAATATAATTAGTACTTACCTTCTTCAACAATTAGTAATTGTAATCACAAAATAGAACTCTAAAAGTAATAATGAGTAGAAGAATAGCAAACTAAAATTGCAGGAAACAATTGAAATTTGATGCTAGCTATGTATCCACTATTGGCTGGTCCAGTTGTGTAGCTACTTGCGCATATGTATGCCTCCATACTAGTTTATATACATAAAGTAGTTCATATGCATAGTGCAAAATCTCTCTAATACGGGACTATCCTAGTTTTTTCATTACATGTGACATGAACTTTTATGGGTATCAGTTTTCTATTTTCTAAAATATATATATATTATATATATTATATAATAGTAAACACTTTAATAAGTCTAATCCTACTATGCAAGCTTAAAAAATATTTCTAATTATTTAAATATATCAAAATTTATCTATTATTTTAAAAAGCAATTTGTAGCATCAAAATGAAGAACAGCTTGCATATCCACTCTTGGATTCTTTTCCCTGAACTAGTTTCCAATTGGAAAAATTATGCAGCAAGCTGCATTTTGCATCTTCAGCCTTCAAAATTGAAGTTTAATCCTGTTCAAGTATGCAAGGAGCTTATTTTGGATAAGAAGTCAAGTTTTCTCCCCATACAGATAAAGTTAACTTTCAGACATGAAGTCTTAACTAACAACCTTGATTTCCTTCAAATCTATAAGGATGGTTTGGTAAAACAGCCCAAAGCTGCCTCAGCTGAAACTATCCCAAGTTATTCTTCAGATATCTGTACCAGGCTGCCAAATGAATCTTCCATCCTGGTTGCTGAGATTAAAGCTATAATTGAGGTGCTTAAGGTAGTTAAAGCAAAACTCCTCTACTTAAAGAGTCCATTGTCTTCTCAGACTCAAAGTCAGCTTTACAATTGGTTTCTAAAGTCCACATATCAGCACCTGATACAGATCTCTACTGCCTTAAGAGTTGTCTCTTTGACCTACAGAAGAGAAATATTATCATCCAATTACACCACGTTCCAAGTCATCAAGGTATAAACTATAATGAAATTGCTGATTTGTTGGGAAATTCTACAGTGGATAAACCCATTTCTATCAATGCCAGGTCCTTCACTCTACATGACCTTCTATTCTCATATTCCTCTTGCAGGAAGTTAATTTTCTTTAATACAGAGTGACTTTCTGATTCTATGAAAGGAAGAGTATGAATATAATAAAAGAGACTATGCAATAAAGGGACATACTGTAGATATTGTTTAAAAGTGCCTGAGACTTTGCAACATATTGTTTTTGAATGCTGTAGCACAATACACCTGACAGCAAATATCAAGGGCGCATTTGAAAGACTAAAGATAAATAAGGTACTGATGGGCTGTTTAAAGCCAATTTTAATAGAGGAGATGAAAGGTGCATGTATAAAAGTATTATTGATTTTCTCATGGTCAATTATATTGTTTGAATCAGTTTACCCACAGGTTTCTCCAGTGCAGAAGAGAGTGATAGTGAGTAGGGAGAGCTGTATTAGTACCGGCTGGCCTCTAGGTCTTAAATTGCTGGAAACAGGCAGCTTGAACACTCACATTTCCTGCAAGCTGTCCAATTCTCTCATTCCTTAATTTCCTTTTGTTTTGTTATTGTGTTTTGTTATCTGTTAAAAAAGAGTTATCATAATCCTTCACATTTATATACCAGAAAAAAAACTGTTAGTTAATATAAAGATTGTGTTGATGTTGAAGAAAAAGAAAAATAAGTCCTTTTGTGTATATAAAGATTGTATTAGTATTGAAAGGATCAAATGAAGAATCAGAAAAAAAAACCTGCTGGTAGCCAAAACGGAGTCTATTGTGGATTCCGGGGGCTTGTTTTTAGAAGAAGAAGGACCATCAACAATAAAACAAGGGAGCAAAAATTGGATATGAAATGCTGTGGCTTGGTGGTAAAGGAATCTCATTGAGTTTGTTTACATAGCTGCTAGAAGTGTGGGGAAAAGTCCTTAAAAAAGGGGAAGTGTCTGAAGAGGGGAATGACTGGCCAATGTGGTCTTGTTATTGGAGCAAGTGCCCAACACTTACAAGTGTCCGGACTGCTTTTCCATAAATAGAGGGAAAGTCCACTTCCTCTAGATCTTTTAATGCAGATTAATTTAAAAAACTTTTTCCACAAGACAAGTTTTTCAAAGAAAAATAAAGAGCTCCATTAAGCCAAGAATGAGCAAAAATAAAGTCAAATAATCATCCAGACGTAAAAACTACCACCAATCACTATTAATAATAAATGAAACTCAAAAAGAACGGGAATTACAATAAATAGCTGAGTCGAACTCAAAACAAGCGAAAATGAACATGAGTAGGGCTGATAACCCCCATGCCTTCTCAAGACCAGAAAAAAATTGCACTAACTGAAAAAAAAAAAAAAAAACAAACAAACAAATGACCATGGACTGTCTTTAATAGACATACTGACATTTCTTCCCTATAGTTTTAATAATTTTTTATTTATGAAAGGTGAAAACATTTCAAACATATTTTGTTTTCAGTAAAGTGCAAATACTTTTACTTTATTTTGAAAAACATGAGAAATTTTTTTTTAAATTAATTTCTGTTCGTTTTTTTATTGGCATAGTCTTTTTCATGGAAAAAATAATATTGTATATCTTTTAATTTGTTTCTATAAGAAACGATAGTATGGGTTACTATTTGCATGTCGGGGAAACTTTTTTTTACAATTTTTAATCCTGACACAAGCAGTATTTTTTAATTTAGATTTATAGCTTCTGAAGTTGATTTGAAAAATAAAACCTAATATCATTCCCAAAAGATTCTGTCTATGCTCTTTGACAACCTGGGTACATTTACACTCTTTTTATTTATTTAAATTGTAAGAGCAGAAGTAGTAATACTAGTATCACAAAAAGTTTCAACTTAATACCCCCAGTTTTTCTCAATATATTGCTGAGGTGTCTTATTGGCAATCATTAACACAATGCTTTTTGATTCATTTTAAAGCAACATTTAGTTTTAAAGCATAATAACCCAGTTGCATAATTGTGGGGGATTGACATGCCTAATATCCCTAAAGACATAGTTGCTGGACTGTTTCTACTATGCTGAACAAAATGGCTGTCTCAAAATTCTGACTAGATGCGTTTGGAAAATGAATGGGATTGAGAGAAGGGCTGCTTGCCCTCTCTTGTTACTCTTAGAAAGAGCACCAGACACTCCCACTGTAAGTGGAGCGCAAGGGGGAGGACTTTCCCCTTCATATATCTAGTAAAAACATTTTTAAACAAGTGAAAACATTTTAAATATATTTTGTTTTCAGTAAACTGCAAATTATGTTCTGGTCTTTGAGAAGGGATGGGGGTTGTCTTTTTGCTCGTTTGATAACCTGTATATTCACATAATTCTGGAAATTTTCATCTCAATGCTCTTAGCCCTACAAGTAGTTGCAATAGAAGCAGTAGTAGTAAATTTAGCAGTAACAGCAGTATTAGCAGTAGTGTGTGGATATTTTCTTCATGAGATGATATTCCCCTTTAAGTATTCTCTGAAAGTTTCAACTTAATACCCAAATCAGTTCTTGAGATATGCTATTTTGACAATGTGCATGGAGTCTTTTTGATTTAGTTCAAATTTCCCCTTAATTCTGTAAATGGTGTAGTGTGGTAGTCGTAATGATGGTAGTTGTAATAGTATTGGTAGCATGCAAATATTGCCTTTTTGATCATCTCCCTTATCATTTCCTGAATTTTCCAAATTAATATAGGCCTACTCAGCTATTCATGTGTTGTACTCTTTTGACAATCCATATACACATAACGTGTTTTGATTTAGTTCTTCACTCCCCTCAACATGGAAGTTTCATTTCAATACCCTTCGTCTTCTTGGAAAGAAAAGTTCAAATATGCATACCTTTCTCAATAACATATACTATGTGTACACAATGAATGAATTGCTTAACTTACAGCCCTTGTCCTGAAGACTATGGGAAGGTTTGACATCCCCAAAGACATTATTCCTGGACCTTTCAACAAGGCTGAACAAAATAGCTCTCTTAAAATTTTGATTGGGTATGTTTTGGGGAATGATAGGCTTGGGGGGGGGAGGGGGCTGACGTCCCTCCATTCATTTTTGACTCTTAAAAAGGGCACTAAAACTTCTGACTTCCAATCAAATGAGCTCCATCCAATCTAAAGTTTATACAACTACCAGTTCCATAAAAACCTTATATGCCCTGGGAATAACTTACGACCCATGCCCATGGGCTGTGGGGGATTGTGTCCACCTTAAAGACATTTTTATATGATTTTTTGAACTATTGGTAACACAATGGCTATCTTACAATTTCAATTGAATGTGTTTTGGGAAAAGGGGATGTCAAGGAGGGGTGCTAGTTGCTCTCCATCATGTTTGACTCTTAAAAGGGAACAATAACAATATATTTCAAATCAAATAAACTTCTTCTAAAGTTCGCACAACCACCCCTTCCATAAAAAGCCCTGGGGGATAACTTACATCCCTTACCCCCAGACTCTGGGGGATTCTGTCCACCCCAAAGGCCTTATTACATAATCTTTGGACTATATGGCCTATATCAATTTTTTTATTGGATGCATTTTTGTAAAATACGACGCAGGGGGGGGGGGGCTGTCCCTGATCACTTCGACTCTTAAAAAGGGAACCAGAACATCTGATTTCCATTCCAATTGAATGAGCCTTTTTTGAAATCTCTGGGACAACAAATGGCCATCTCAAAATTTATATCAGATGTATTTTTGGAAAATACGATGTGTAAGGGAGGGGAGCGGGGTATTGGCCCTCTGATCTCTGAATCTAAAAAAGGGTATTAGAGCTCTTGATTACCAATCTAGTGAGCCCTCTCCGAAGTTTATACGACCACCCTTTCTATAATAAACCTTAAATACCCCCAGGGCCAAACTTACAACCCTTGCCCCGAGGGCTATAGGGGGGTTGTTCATCCTCGAAGACATAATTTTCAGACGTTTCAACAACGCTGAACAAAATGGCTATCTCAAAATACCTATTGGATGTTGATGGTGAAATGAAATGGTGGGCGTGAGACAGGAAATAGTAGGCATGTGAGGGGGAGGGGATAGTTGCCCTCCAATCATTTTTGACTATTAAAAAGGGCACTAATTCCTTCAATTTCCAATCAAATGAGCCTCTTTCAAAGTTTCTACAACAACAAAGGGCCATATCCAAATTTCTATCAGATACATTTCAGGAGAATACGAGGTGTGGGGTGGGGGGGGGGGGTATTCACTCTCCAATCAATGAATATTAAAAAGTGCAAATAGAACTTCTGATTACCAATCCAATGAGCTCCCTGCGAAGTTTCTACAATCGTCCTTTCCATATAAACCTTGCATGCCCCCAGGGCATAACTTACAATCCTTGCCCTGAGGGCTGTGGCTTTCATCCTCAAAAACATAGTTTTCGGACCTTTCAACTATGTTGAACAAAATGGCTATCTCAAAATTTTGATTGGATGTGTTTGGGTAAATGGTGGGTCATGGGAGGGGTGTTGGCTGCCCTCCAATTACTTTTGACTATTAAAAAGGGACTAGTCCTTTCAATTTCCAGTCAAATCAGCCCTTCCAGTTGAATAAGATTGTCCTTTTCGGTCAGCCATCTGGGGCTAAACGGATAGCTAGTCATCAACAGTCAGGGTGGGTGGATGTTGTAAGGAAAGATTTAAGAGAAATCGTAACTTACTGGGAGAGTTTTAAGAAGGAGTCTTTGAATAAAATGATAAAAAAAACGTAAATAAGAGATAAACGAGGATAATAACCACCAGTGAAAACGGAGATTACAATGCAAGTATTTGGGTCAAGACCTCTGCTTGACCATCCTCAGTGCAAAATAATAAACTAAAAATCCAAAGGATAATATAAAAATCGAACCTTAAAACAAACATAAAAACTAAAATAGGAAGACCCTCTCAAAGCAACGGTTAAAGGGTAACTGGATAAAAGATACAATACTGAATGGCAGTTCAATCTTTCAATTTATGTAGAGTATTTTTAAAAGCAATAGCTTCCCAGGTAAGATATTATTAGAGGTTCTATTACATTCCAAAATATGATGTTGTTGATGAAAATAAAAGCTATCAGATTAATCAGAGAATAGGGTATTATCAGAGAATTTATAAAATTGCGAAATAAAATTTTTGTGGACGGATATAAAAATGATCGGTATTAATAAGTTCATTATTAACGGGGCTTATATAGGTTTCTCCAGTGTCTATTGAGGGCTACCCTCTGGTGAATGTGCTTTTTTATTTCAACTACCTCCCTGAAAACTTGCATGAGACCCTTTAACAGTGGCAATTATGGAGGCGCTATCAAATAAAATGAAATGGCGTGGGTTGTCATAGACGTGTTGAGCCAAGGCGGAATCAAAAGTCTCAGGCCTTTGGCGTAGCCTCATGGCTTTGTTGATTATGGACCCTTGTCTGAAAACCTCTTCCTCAAATGTTGTTGGGTTCTTCCAACATAGAAACAACCACAAGAATAAGGAACCCTATAAACACCACTGCCCAAAATTGGGCCAATTTTATCTTTGCCACTGTTGAAAAGGCTCTGTATTTTATTAGAATTTTAAAAGGTGACATTTAGGTTATGTTTTTATAGAAGTCTACTCAGTTTGTCACTGAATTTGGGAATATAGGGTACAACAGTAAAAAGTTTCTTACCATCCACCAAAGCTGGTGGTTTTGGAGTTGCTGCTTCCTTTTCTGCCTTTTTTTTGTCTTTTCTCTGTGATGGATTCCAATAATTTTATGGGATATGCATTGCAAAGTAAGATGTCCTTAATATAATTCAGTTTCTGGGACTCTATGAGCTTATGAGCAAATTCTTATTACACGATTAACCAAAGATATAACTACCCCTCTTTTTACGCTAGGATAGTGGTTGGAAGAGAAATGTAAATCCCTGCTATTATGTCCAGGTTTTCTATAAATAGAAAACTCAAGGCTGAGAAATTTATTGAAGGCTATGACGTCTAGAAAAGGTAGTTTATGATTATATTCTAGTTATAAGGTGACATGAAGGTTAGAATCCAAAGTGTTAAGATGAGTCAAAAAGGAGTTAATTGACATCCCTCCATGATACCACACAGAAATAACATCATCGACAAACCAGCCCTAGAAAAGGTGTTTCAGAGGAAAAGATTTCAAAGCGGAAGTTTCAATGAATTCCATATAAAAAGTGGCCAAAAAAGGTGAAAGGTTCATACCCATTGGTAGACCCATAATTTGGGTGAAAAATTGATTATTTTAGTGGAAATATAAAGAAGACCTATTGCATAGGCGAACAAGATGCATAATAGTTTTGATATCTGGTGTTTTATAGTCGATCGGGTCAGCATTATCTTCTAGTTTCTTTTAAAGTGCAAGTTCGCACTTTCTAACATCACAAGAAGAAAACATAGTAATAGCATCGAAACTGGCCAAAATTGCATATTTTTTATATCAAGGTCTTTTAGCTTTTCAACAAGGTAAATGTAATTTATGATGTAAGAAGTATGCGTTGACATAAAAGGAAAAAAAAATCGTGGATAACTATTTTCCAAGTCTGGCAACTGGAGAACCATAAGAAGCCACAATTAGGCAGAGAGGAACTCCATCTTTGAGGATTTTTGGGAGACCGTAGAATTTATGAGCAGAGCACCCTTTAGGATAAAATATTTTGTACATTTGTGGAGTAATGAGTCTTTCAGTTTGCATAATTCCCAGCTCTTTTTGTACCTCACAGGTGAAGTATGTTGTCGGTGGGGTCCTGAATCTATAGGCTTATACGTCTGAGTGTTGGATAAAATATCTGTAACATTTATTATATGAAATTTTATCAAGGATAATGATTTTATTCCCTTTGTCAGCCCTGGTTATAATGATGTCTGGACATTTCGTTAGATTTTTGAGAATTTTGTGTTTCCTGATTTTTTGAGTTTCAGGAATGCAGAGTAAAGTCAAGAATATTCTTAACCAACTCTCCTTGAAGCAAATGTGGGTTTTCTGCAATACATCTTGAACCAAATATACCGGCTTCCACACTGGAAACTATCTCTGAGAAATTTACTCATGTTTGAGGAAAGCAAAATTTTGTAACTTTAGAAGATAGTTTCTCAATGGCCAGACCAAGACAGAATCTAGGAAGCAAACATCTAGAATTTTGAAACTTTTCGTATTGTAATTTTACAAACGTTTCTGATAAATAAGTCCTAGCCATAAAAAAGTTGTGGCGGAAAGAACCTTGAGCTATTTTAGAAATATGTTGAAAATCTGCTGCTGAGAGGTCCTGGTTGAAGTAGCCACAATAATAGGAGTAGATTAGTAGCAGTAGTAGTTGTAGTAGTAGCAGTGTGCACAGAGGACCTTTGGTTAGTTTAACAACCCTCTCAGAATGCCCTGAAAAGTTTCAACTTATTACTCCTTTTGGCAACCCTGAATGAGCACAGTGTGTTTTAATTTAGTTCAACATCTCCGTAATTATTCTCTGAAAGTTTCAGATTAATGCCCTTGGAATGTTTCATCTTATTACTAAAATAGTGCTGTTATTTATTTTGACTGCCTGGATGCAGATAGTATGTTTTATTTCAGTTCAAATTGCATCTCAACATTTCTTAAAATCTTCACCATAATATCCTTAGCCCTAGTTGTAGTAACAATATAAGTAGTAGTTTTAGTAGTAGTAGTGGTGGTGGTAATAGTAGTAGCAGTAGTAGTAGTAGTAGTAGTATCGATTATAGATCTCATGGAGCCTGTGACCTTGGCATACAGAACAGAATATTCTCTCAACTTCGCTGTCATTTGTGGAACCGACGGAGATCAGTTTTGAAGACAAAATTAGTGTCTAAAAATCGGCAGTTAGATCTACTCTATTCTATGCAGATGAGACCTGGCCGCTGAAAGCGCTTCATCTCCGTGATTTGGAAGCTTTTGACCACCGCTGTTTACGGAAAATCCTGAGGGTTCGATACTCCGACTGAATCTCAAAATGCTGATGTCCTGTCACCGCTGCTGTAACATCCAGCCCGCAGCCACGATCGTCAAACAGAGAAGACTGCATTGGCTTGGCTCTGTCCTGAGAAGACTCAATATCCGTATCATCAAGCAAGTGCTTCTAGCTGTTTGTATGTCAGATTGGCACAGACGCCCGGGCGGTCAATTGAAAATTGGTGGACAACTGTCGGAAACGACCTCGATACCATTGGTGGATTTTGGAAGTTTGCCAGAAAGTGGGAGATCTGCTGGCTCCGGTTTTCTAAAGAGCTGGCACGAGATCACGACAAATGGGAGTCCAACCATAGGAGTCTTCTTGATGCCAGGTGGACGCGTTTACGTCTGGTCCCGCAGCAACTACAAGTTAAATGATAGCGGTAGTAGGAGTTTGTAGTAGCATTATGCACATATTGCCGTTTTTTGCCAATTGATCATCCTCCACATAATTCCTTGAGATTTCTAACTTAATACTCTACGTTATTCCTGAGATAAGCCCCTTTGACAACCTGCATAGACAGAGTGTGTCTTAATTTAGTTCAACTTACCTCAGTATTCCTTGTAATTTTATGCTTCATCCCCATAGCCTTAGTGTAGTTGGAGTCATAATAGTAGTAGTAATAGAATTAGTAGTGTTGCATTAGTAGCAGCAGTAACAGTGTTGGCAGTAAGCTAATATTAGTAGGAGTTTGCACATATTACCTTTGCGTCAGTTGAGCATCCCTCTCATCATGCCCTCAAAGTTTCAACTTAATACGCTAGGCCGTTCTTTGACAAACGGTATGCACATGGTGTGGTTTTCCAACCCCCCCCCCCCCCATCAACATTCCCTTAAGTTTTCACCTCAATATCCTTAGCTTTAGTAGCAGCCGCAATAGAAGTAGTAGTTGTAGCAGTAGCTGTAGTATTAGTAGCAGTAGTAGTTAGAGTAGTAGTAGTAGTAGTCAGTGGTATATTTAAGGGGAAGCGGGCGTGGGACCTGTCCCCCCCCCCCCCCCACCAAAAAAAAATCCCAAAGAAATTTCGTGTTAAGATTTTAATTTCTTGCTCTCTACACTTTCACTTCCAAGATCCCTCTCACATCTTAAGCTGAGAGTTGTCACTTCCCTTAGTCATTCCATGACTTTGCTTGAGTCTCTGACAACTCTTATTCCATACTTATTGTGATTACCTTGCGTGAGCTTTGTTGTTAGTATTTGATTCAACGTGACTGTCATATTAAAGAAAAATGACTCTGTGATATTTAAAGAAGGAAATATATTGACCAGTATTATAGTGGCGAAACAAAAACTGTCAACAATCTCTTTTCTTTTCAAAAAGAGTGCGTGTAACGATGAAGATGGTACTTTGACTCGCACTATCCAGTTGTTGAGCTAAGGGTAGAATGTACTCTTCTAACTGGTCTTTTTTTCCACAAATTGAAAATACTTAGAAAAAGGAGGGCTGTTGAATTTCTTGGGAAAGACTTAGTGAAATGAAGACAGATACAAGAACTAGAGTTATGGTGGCTGCTTTGTCAACTTTCTAATCTAGTGACTCAGACTAAAAAAACAAATAAAACTGTTGTTACGATTGTTGCTCGATTTCACCAACAATATGTGCCATAAAATTCTTTTTGAATAAGGAAAGAAGAACGGGTTGTTTGACAACAATAGTTGCGTTTTTTATCCCCTATCTTCTGAGGCCTTGGTTTATTATACCGGTTTTTGAACGAAGCCTTTTCTCCTAACGCCTGCAAAGAAAGGAGAGTGACGACTCTGAAATCAGTTTTCCTATCTACTCTTGGAATTAACATACAAGTCATATGAAACATGGCTGGACAATTATGCAGCTGTGAAGGTAGAAATTTGTGGGAACGTTTCGAATCATCTGCTAAAAACATGAAATATGTATCTTATCTAGTGCAGAACGATATCATCGATAGTGTAGACTATCATTTGGGACACAATTTTGTATAGAGCAAAAAATGCGTTTTTTTTTTTTTTAAATGGACTAATGAGACCTGTGATATAACTTCGAAAGAACAGCTTGTTCTTATCATCTGCTTTTATGACGATCATCAAGCAGCACACACGTTTTTTTGCTTCAACACTGCAAATTACTTGATGGACTTAAGTCTTGCAAACCATATCATTAGGCTTTGCTAAGAGTTTGGATTAGACATAAATAATTTAGTTGGAACTGGCTTTAATGAGGTAGTATCATGTCTGTTTTGAACAAGGGCGTTCAAGCTGAAGTATGAAAGCAGTATCCACTTGCCATTTACACGCATTGTGCTTTGCATTGTTTGAACCATTGTTGACAAAGGACTCCAGACTGGACCTAGCCAATTCAAATGCTCTATTGATACTTGCAAGAATTCTTTTTTTTCCTTCTTCCCCCAAACGAACTGAGTCATTGCCGTCCTTTCTACCTCATTCCAAAGAAAAAATAAAAGCTTCTTTGCTTTTGCAACACAGTGGTTTGAAATACATAATAGTGTTGTTACTTTTCTGAAGCTTTTCCCTGCTGTCAATGGAGTACTGGAGAGATATGTTGACAACCAGTCTTATTTAGGTCTAATGGCAAAAGCCAACTTCTTAGTAGCAGCCATAATTGAGCTCAGCTTCATTCTCTCTCTGATTCTTGTTCGAAATGTGAGTTTGATTCGGCTTTTAAGTTCCATATCTCTGCAGAAGGAAAATTAAGATCTGCTTGTCTGCTGTAAACATATCGATTTTTGCAAGTCTGCTTTAAAAGAGCTAGCGGAAGCGGAATTTCCTTCCATTTTTGGAAAAGCAGCCCAGACAGCTGAAAATGTTGGGACGCTCGCCTGAATACCAAGACCATCATAGGTCATTCCGATCTTGAGACACTTCTCTGTTTTAGATGGACTTTATCTTTTTCCCATACCTCTAGCAGCTATATAAAGAACTCGAAATGGGGTTTCTTAAAGACTGACCTAAAGCATTTCAAATCCATCTTCTGCTCCCTCGTTTTATTGTTCATACTGCATTATTAATGGTTGTGACGAAGCTGCAAAACTATAAGCAGCTTTGTGTCTCTGAGACTAGACCCTTTGCTGATCTGACTGTCTGGCGAATCAAATGGAGGTCTATCGGCGGGGTTTCATTGTCCTGATAAAGTTTCTAAAACTCTTGGTGTCTGCAGCAGCTGGTTTTTACTACTGTGTGTTCACTCTTGCTTGTGTTCCCCACCCTCCCTGTTACCACGGATTCTGCAGTGATCATTTAGCGTGCTAATGTGGCTTAAAACACACCTCCAAAATCAAACAGGAGAGGGCAGGTTGAATGGCAGGTGATGCCAAGGTGGATATTAACAATGTTCTAAGTGACTGTGGGAGACAATGAAGACGAATTAAAATATAAGGAGTATTTACAGTGATTATGTCAATTTATACCCGATTCAAGGGTTATCAAGACTCGAGCTCTTAAATTTGGTTAATTGAGCTGATTATTTTATCGTTTTTAAGTAGAATAATAATATAGGGTAAAGGCAATAATGATTCGACAGTTTTTGTAAAAAAAACAGTTTTTCTACTCCAGAAGTCCTAATTTAAAGACTTGGTTTCAAAAAGGTTTCAGTATATACGAAAAACATCTAGGAATATAATTGTTTGATGAGAAGTTTGAAGTTTTATCTGAAAAGGGTATAAAACTCCGATTTTCCGAAGTTAGAGCTTTTTCACCTACAAATTTGATACAACAAAAAAGTTGCCTGTTTTCGACGTAAGTCGGAACCCAATTCGACACGTGTCGAAATACTCGGGGAATGCGTATCCGTGGAACCTGGTGTATTCGAAACGTGTCGAAATATTTGGGGAATACCTGTGGGGGGAACCTGGTGTATTCAACATGTATATTCTTGTTTCTTGTTTTTTTTTTCAACTTCATTTAATGTATAAAAGTATAAAACACTATTCAAAAAGTAGAAGTCTTCTATTTTCTAAGTGTTGCATGTATGCCACAGGAATGGCATCTCCGAACGCTATCTGGAATGGTCCACTTCCTGCAGTTTTAATGGCCCAGCAAAGATTTATTCATTGTTGACAGTGTAAATGTTGTCAACATTTGGCCATTTCAAAGTGTGATCTGCGATTGTAATCCACTTGAAAAATTTTAGTTTGGACTGTCCTTTGTCAGGAAAGTCCATATACCTAACGACAAAATATGGCATCTCGCTTTTTTTATGTCGCTAAAGAAAACGGTATAGTATTTGTCAAGCTGCGGTTCAACTTCCGACCCAAATTTGAGAATTTTTTTTTTCAGTTCAACTTCCGACCCAAATTTGAGATTTTTTTTTTTTTTAGTTTCATTGATAAGTGCTAAGGAAAGGGAAAAATGACTTCCATGTGAACCTCTGTAATTTTTGGAAGTAGCGGGTACCCATAAATTCGACAGCTATATTTTCGTCAGTGAACCCTGGAATTTCAACACCAATTATTTCTCAATTGTTTTACATTTTCAGTGAAGTTTCGACAGAGTCACCTATATTTCAACAGGGCCTGTTGCTGTCTGTCGAAAATTTCGACAAGGTTACTACAAGATATTCGCAAAAGGAATAAATCAATTTGTAGAAGCCATTATCTACGTTTGAATTTGACTAAAGGAACATTTTTAGTGCGCCTGGTATTCCACTACTTTAAACAAGAATTTTCGACGCTTGGAACCTAGTTTCGACAATGCAATATTTGTTGCCATTTTGATTTAATTTATCAAGAAAAAGCTAATGTCACTAGAAGTCAGATAAAATAGCCTAGAATAGCCTATATATATATATATATATATATATATATATATATATATATATATATATATATATATATATATATATATATATATATATATATATATATATATATATATATATATTTATATATATATATATATATATATATATATATATATATATATATATATATATATATATATATATATATATATCTATATATATATATATATATATATATATATAAATGACTATAATAACTCTGTATATAAATATAAATAACTAGCATTTAGAAACAACGAATGGTTTCTATCAAATCAAGGGGCAAAATCAAATAGGCATAAGTTATTTCGACATAATTCAGAATGATTTGAAATATTTGAATAAATAAATAAGTCAGAAAGCAATAGATGAAACTTCACATATGAAATAACTATTAAACGTAATTGATTAGAGAAAGAAAATTAGATTTAGGAAATGAACAATGATAAGGAAAAGGAATCACCTTAGACTCACCTTAAAGACTTAAAGGAATCACCTTAAAGACTTAGTCAGATAGAGAACGTAAGTTCTTATATCTTTTCTGTCAAAAATGTTATTTGGTGAGATCATACCATGAAGATTTGAAACATGTTCACTTATTAATGAGTTTAGGGATGTTGTGCCTTTTGCATCTTGTAAATATTTTTAACTTCATATATTCTTTTCTAAATTTGATATAAAACACCTAATAGTGCCACTGTATTAACTGATATTTATGAGGGGATAGACTGTGTAGAAGCAGAAACGTTCTTTTTCATAAGTTTGTTCTTAAAATTGCTAAATTGCAATTATTAGCTTCGTGTTATTAGTGATAGTGTCATTTGTTTTCTATTTGTAGATGGGTTTCATTTAAAATTTTTATGGAATGCCTCATGGAACATTAAGACATCACACATTTCCATATATTCCAGAAGTCAATGTGAAGGTTGTTAATTCTTTCCAAAAATAAAATGGGGCCTAACTGTGTCCCTGGGGGGGGGGTACTTTTGTAAGTAATAAGGGGGTTGTAGTGAATATTGAGGTATATAGGTACTTGGGTGTGTGAAGAAAGAAAGGATGCAATGATTTGAACTAAAAATTGTCAACATGAAATTCATTCGAACAAATGTTCTACAGTCAGTTCAAGAACACCTTGTCTGATTTGAGTTGAGAAATGCCCGCTCGGCTTCTTCCATCTGCATGTAATGGTGCTTAAGTTAACAGAGTTACAACAGTGACTCCCAAGCCAAAGGATTTTTTACATCAGGACTCGAAGCCTCGTCCCAAAGGACATACAATTAAAACTTCAACGTTCCATCCACTCGGTTAGGGTTGCCCCTTTTCTCACAACATACAGTATCTTTCTGTTTTTTTTTTGTTTTTTTTTGTGTGTGCTGAGGTGTTAGCTCTCATGCTTGAATGAACAATATCGAAACCAGCAACGCCATATCTTTGGCCACTAGGGAATTTGGCTGGTCTCTCAGTGTAAGAGGACTTTGACAATTCTTAATGTCTCACTTTTCAAGTCTGAGAAGAAAAAAGTCTAATGACTTTCTAAAAGATCACCACACTAATGCATTGATGTCCCATTCTGCTGAAAATGAGTTTTTTGTCATGTGCGACACAGTATATTACAACCATGGTAACCACAAATAAGGACTATTATTAGAGCAAGGTCAATTCGTGATATACTAGGATAACTTCCAGTGTTTTGGACTATGGGGCTATTAATCATGTTTCCCTATCTTTTGGTCAAGCTCTTTTCACATAAAATGTGATAAATGCCCTTTGGTTTTACACAACATTATTGTCTCAAGGTGATCAGTGACTAAAATCGAAGTCCTTATAGTCCTCTGCTTCCATTATCTGGGGTTTCCCCTATTCAGTGTTTCTTTAAAAGCTGGGAAACGGCAAACAAAATATTGGTATAGCCTTTCGGTCTCTGGAACAATTTCTTTGCCAAGGCATAGATTAGCTTTTAGCTCAGTGACGCAAGAGAACATGTTGACTTCTGGCGATGTTCAAGTTATATCCTTTGAAAACTCCAAAAACCAAAGATTATCAACATCAATCTTAATGTCAAGCCTTCAATATATTCAATATTTTAAGGAATTGATGAATTTGACTTCATTCATGAAGTGTAGAAAAAAACAAAAAAAAAAACAAAAATAACATCTCAGAACAAATCAGCTCTTGAATCGTTAAACTATAGTAAAAATTCAGCTATCTCAAAGTAGGGATTTAAAGGAAAATATATCGCCAAATACTGGACAAGCCGGCTATGGCCCGGTTTGCATAATGCTACGTGACTATAATGTGTTGTATTCTTCAGAATGTCTATGCATGCAAATTACTTTACTACTACTACTATTAACAACTCAGTGCAGCATCAAGCCACTTGAGGCCAATACAGCTAGGCACGCTCCTCCATCCTAATCTATTCAAAGCCTCCCTCTTTATACCCTCTCAGGAAATTCCCATTTCTCTTAAATATTTCCCTACGACATCCCCCCACCCCATTCGGGCACGACGTGATTTTCGTTTGGCCCTTGACAGTTGGCTGACAAGGACTATCTTTGGAAATCTGTCATCCTTCATCTGCAGAATGTGCCCTAGCCTGCTCAATCGTCTCTCATTGTAGCCATAAAAAGCGGGATTGAACCACATGTTTTGTACAGTTTACTGTTTCAGATACGGTCAGTCAGTCAGGTACCCAAAACATCCGTAGACAATTTCCCTGGAAAACCTCTAGCAAATCCTTCGTTTTTCGAAGCGCCCAAATTCAGAACCATGCTTAATCACTGTTATCACCTAGCTTCTAATATTCTAATCTTGGTTCGCCAACTTATCTTCTTTTTTCAACTGTGAAAAAACACCCTGGGCCTTATATAAATATAAACAAACCTGCATTTTTTAGCATCGATGAATTTGGTTTTATTCTTGATACAGACGAAGAAGAGGTAGAATGCAATGAATCTAACAAAAAAATCTTGACGCCTGACCCTCAATTGACGCTAAAGTGGATCGCTTTTCTCGAGTTCCAGAACGATTCTGAAATTCAGTGGCTTCACATGACAGAAAGGCTTCGAAGTAGTGAGAAATTGGAAGCTATGCTTGAGACTGGACTACCTCACATTCTGAGATCACATGTTTGGATGAGGCTTTCAGGTATGCAGATGTGTTTCAAAGACAGCTAAGGTTTTCAGTTTGTTAAAATGGTCACTATGGACATAGTTTTTCAATTTTTTGTAATCTTAGCCTTGAACTTTTCAGAAATATGATCTAATAGTAGAGCATATAAATATCATGAAAACAGAGGTGCATAAGTGTAAACTTTAGTGTAGATTAAGAATTTTTAAGGGGAATCAGTTAAGAAGGATCTGACATTAAGATCTAAAATTTTTAGGGTAGGGGGATACAGAGCATTCTTGTGAGTTTAGTAATTAAAAAAATACCGTTAAACACCTAAAAGTACGTTGCATATGTATATTCAAATCAGACCCTTGACATGAAATAAGGATTTTTCTAAAAGGCGAGGGAGGAGGTCTGGTACTTACACGACTCCAATTGGTTGACAAAGGTATCAAGGCGGCACTTGTTAAAGGGGGGGGGGGTCTTTCTTAATTTGATTGGGGTCCTTCAGACTAACCTTGGAGGGGTACTCCCGATTCCCCCCCCCCTCCCCATTTATATATACAGGTCAATATTCCTATGCTTTCTACGGCTCTTTCAAAAATCTTCCATAGAGGGAGAATGTTAAACCTCATTGGCAAGATCTTTCTCATTGGAGAGATCTTTGGTTTACTTCTTTCATTTGAATTTTAAGTAGTTTCCTCAAAACTCTCGAGGAGTGTACCAACTAGATTTAGGAAGACCTACCCTCTTCTCTAATTTTATCTCGGTTCTCCCCTCTTGTGCATAGTTATTATACAAGATGGTTTATTTTTGTGTTCAGAGCTTGCCCATTATAGAGAGAGAGAGAGACGAGAGAGAGGAGAGAGAAGAGAGAGAGAGAGAGAGAGAGAGAGAGAGAGAGAGAGAGAGAGAGAGAGAGAGAGTAGAGAGAGAGAGAGAGAGAGAGAGAGAGAGAGAGAGAGAGAGAGAGAGGAGAGAGAGAGAGATGAGAGAGAGAGAGAGAGAGAGAGAGAGAGAGAGAGAGAGAGAGAGAGAGAGAGAGAGAGAGAGAGAGAGAGAGAGAGAGAGAGAGAGAGAGAGAGAGAGAGAGGAGAGAGAGAGAGAGAGAGAGAGAGAGAGAGAGAGAGAGAGAGAGAGAGAGAGAGAGAGAGAGAGAGAGAGAGGAGAGAGAGAGAGAGAGAGAGAGAGAGAGAGAGAGAGAGAGAGAGAGAGAGAGAGAGGAGAGAGAGAGAGAGAGAGAGAGAGAGAAGAGAGAGAGAGAGAGAGAGAGAGAGAGAGAGAGAGAGAGAGAGAGAGAGAGAGAGAGAGAGAGAGAGAGAGATGAGAGAGAGAGAGAGAGAGAGAGAAGAGAGAGAGAGAGAGAGAGAGAGGAGAGAGAGAGAGAGAGAGAGAGAGAGAGAGAGAGAGAGAGAGAGAGAGAGAGAGAGAGGAGAGAGAGAGAGAGAGAGGAGAGAGAGAGAGAGGAGAGAGAGAGAGAGAGAGGAGAGAGAGAGAGAAGAGAGAGAGAGAGAGAGAGAGAGAGAGGAGAGAGAGAGAGAGAGAGAGAGACGAGAGAGAGAGAGAGAGAGAGAGAGAGAGAGAGAGAGAGAGAGAGAGAGAGAGAGAGAAGGCCCCTATTCAAATTAAGAAAGAAACCCCCCCCCCTTTAACAAGTGCCGCCTTGATACCTTTGTCAACCAATTGGAGTCGTGTAAGTACCAGACCCCCCCCCCCCCCTCGCCATTAAGAAAAATGCCTTATTTCATGTCAAGGGTCTAATTTGAATATACATATGCAACGTCCTTTTAGGTGTTTAACGGTATTTTTTTAAATTACGAAACTCACAAGAATGCTCTGTATCCCCCTACCCTAAAAATTTTAGATCTTAATGTCAGATCCCTTTTTTGTGAAGAGGGAGAAGGGCTCTCCCTCACGGCAAAAAAGTTTTATACTCCCTAAGCGATATTTATTTTTTGTTGGGGGGGGGGGGATCCGTCAGACTAATTTTGGAGGGATCACCCTCTGAAAGTCCGTGGAATTATTAGCAATATTTATATATATATAATATATATATATATATATATATATATATATATATATATATATATATATATATATATATATATATATATATTTTGTATATATAGCATATAATATTTTATATATAGCATATAATATATAATATTTTTATATATAGCTGCATCTTTATATGAATCAAGATGCTTTGGAGGGGTCTCACAAGAAGTATTTAGTTTTGTGGAATCATTGCATTAAATTTTAATTCTAATTTTTCAATTCAAGTCCATTTATTCCGACCGCTATCTACAAAAATTACAAAAGAAAACTCAGTTCCAGTGCGGGAACACCAACCTATTTGTCCATCCCATTCCTCCGTCATCTACTCAACCAAAATCATCAATCCTAATTACCATACATAATTACCTAATCCATAATTATCTAATAAATTAATCTTCTACCTACTATATCAAATATACAAATGTCAACAAGAGGACATTTAAAATATATGTTAAAAGAGTAAAATGAGAAATATTCTCGTTTAAATCTAGATAAGCACAAAACCCCTGATAGTACTTGACCCAAATATCGTGGTGGTGCTCTTGGCCATATCCATCCCCCATTTTTAACACAAAGAATGTTTATCAAAAATTGAAATAGCAGCATATTTATATGCTGCCATATAAATGGCAGCATATAATGGTTTTCATACATTTGGTTTGCAATCATTATTTCCCATTCTAAATTTATGCATCTGAATTTTGTTGTAAATTCTCACAAACTTGTTCAATTGACGCTCATAATCTGTTCCTGACCCCAACTTCAATTAAGGATAAAGTTTCTCTGTGTTAAAAAAAAAGGGCGGGCAGCCCTTTTGGAAAAAGAGACTTGGCTAGAAGTCATTCCATCAGTGAAGATACTTGGAATTGAATTATCAGTCAGAGGGAACTGCTGGCAAAACGCATGGGACAAGAAACTGCTCGAGATTCAGCATCTTCTATGTGGCGACGATAGAGGCAGAAATCTTACTTTGTTTCAGGGATCAACTTTCGTCAACATGTATTGCGTATCACGAATATTCTATCTGGCCCCAGTGAAGCCCCTCCCAGAACCTATAGCAAACAAAATCGAAACTTATATGTGGCGTTTTTAAATCAAGATTACATGCTGTATTTAAAAACGCCACATAACAAACCAGTATTTCTACATTTGTTTTGCATAAATTAGACATTGGAAAAACAAAATGACAAGTTGATTTAGGTAAGATTAAATCAAACATAAATAAAATATAGGTATTCCATATATGCAATTGAAACCTTCACAATAATAAAGTTGTCCACAGATATTTATTAAATGAATAACATTTCCTGTGGCGCTCTTGTCTGCCCGCCCTTTTTTAACAACACAGAGAAACTTTATCCTTAATTCAAGTTGTGGTCAGGAAAAGATTATGAGCGTCAATTGAACAAGTTTGTGAGAGTCAACTTAAATTAAAATTGAACTTTCTCGCATTTACGATACATATATCGTAAGTATACATATATATGCATATATATATATATATATATATATATATATATATATATATATATATATATATATTATATATATATATATATATATATATCTATATATATATATATATATATATATATATATATATATATATATATATATATATATATATATATATATATATATAGGCTATATATGTCAATTCTCAAAAAGCTTTCCGGGAATAACTTTAATTAAGCGCTGACTACGTACAAGGTAAATATCCCACATGTGGTATGTTCCTGCTTGGTGACGCTAACGAACTACGACTTTAATCTTTGGAAGCAGAATTAGGTCTGAAACAGTTAATTAATTGCCCAACAACAAACGTGGTACCGCTCTGGACCACATAGCTACTAACATGTCTCAATTCTACGGGAAACTCTCCCAGGCCCCCTAATAGGAGAAAGCTACCACTTCACCCTTGAGCTACACCCCATAAGCAAAGTCCGGGTCACGTAAACTACAGAAACAACTACAAGTCGGCCAATCACAAACAGCGGATTGTTTGGTTTCGATAATTGGCTCACGACTGAAAAATGGGACGGTATATTTTCTACGGCGAATGCTGATGAAATGGCCACTACTTTTCAAGAAAAACTTCTCGGCATGTACCATTTCTATTTTCCTGAAAAAGTTAACAAACGTTTTTCAGCAGATCGTCCATACGTTACAAAAGAAATCAAAGCACTAAGCAGGAAAATGAGACAACTTTTCAGGAACAGACAACATAAAGAAGCTACTACCCTGAAGAATAAAATCAGAGGAATGATTCGACAGGCAGCGGCGTCGTACTACCAAAAGGAAATATCTTATCTGTTGGATTCTAAGCCTGGACAGTGGTACAAAAGGATAAAGCAAATGACAGGTAAAACGCAGACTGGATTGGATTTTGGCCATTATGAGCCGGACAAAGAAACTGAGGATCCCCTAAACACTCACCTGGCAGCGATTGTTCAGTCACTTCCACCACTAAGCTCGGAGGATTTTCCGCATTCTTCTCCAGATCTTGTGGATTTCCCAATCAGACAGAATAATGGTGAGTTTTATCACGTCAAGCTGAGGAGGGCAAAATGATCGTCAGTCGTAAAAAATCGTTCATATTAACTTTCTCTTTTCTGAGGGACAGTTTATCCCTTGCTTTATAGAATGTTTCAGGTATCATGGATATCAAACTCTTGGGAATATATCTCACACACAACCTGAAATGGGAAAAAACAGACACAGGAGATGATCAAACGGGCAAACCTGGGTATCCTTTCTTTAAAACTCCTTGCTCGTCATGGTGTTCCAACCCCCACCTATTGCATATTTTTATTACATTTCTCAGACCGCTGGTAGAATATGCTTGTCCCGTTTGGCATTACGGCCTGACTTCGGACCAGAAGAACCGCCTGGAAAGGATCTAGTACCGAGCTCTTCTGGTAGTGTCAAAATCTCCCAAAGTCCCTTATTGCTCCCTTTTGAAACAATTTTCACTTAAAACTCTATCGACACGCCGTGATGAATTGTGTTTTAAATTTGGTGTCGGTATTTTGGAAAATCTGCGCCTTCGTGTAATCCTCCCCCCTGAGTATCTCCCTTCGCGCCAAAGGCTCCCGCGAAATGTAGGTCAACCGGTACCAAAAACTCAGCCAGTACCAGCGCGGCGTATGCGGTACGCAAGTTGTTTTGTTCCCTCGTTCGTCAAGGTTTTCAATTCTGCACCCACTCGTCAATAATTGTATATTTTTATTTTCTTTAGTTCATTATCCTTTTTAAACTTGACTCTGTTTGACTCTGTTTAGTTTAAATCTGTGATATTTTGAATCAATGTATATTTTTGCATGACGATGGCTATGGCTGTGATTTTCATATGTTTTATATGTTTAGTGTCTTATTATGACAAAAACTGCCGCTGATTGGCATGACCGTTTTTATAGCGTTTGAAAATAAAATAGTTATATATATATATATATATATATATATATATATATATATATATATATATATATATATATATATATATATAATATATATATATATATATATATATATATATATATATATATATATATATATATATATATATATATATATATATATATATATATATATATATATATATATATATATATATATATAGATATATATATATATATATATATATATATATATATATATATATATATATATATATATATATATATATATATATATATAATTTTTACTCGTTCGAGTACCTCCTTCAAGAACAAGAAAACAGAACTAGTTAGTTCCAGTTAAACCTAAACCAAAAGAATACGGTAATTAGTTTTTCTCGGTTTTAATTGATTCATTTGTGCTGGTTTCCTTTCCTGGTTTCAAATATGAGTTACATTATTTTAGTTTTATTGCGTAGATTATTTGTAATTTAAAAAATGCAGAACAGTTATGTATCTGTTATGTAAATATGTAAAATGTGATGCTGTTATGTCCTTGAATTGAACAGGTCTGCAAGTGTCCATTTTTTTATATTTTTGGAGATTTTAATGTCAAAGCATTTCAGTTACTCTTTTTTTGTAAGTACATGAGTACATTCCCTGAAAAAGGATTACTACAAATAAAACAAAAAAAAACACGCTATTTCGCTATCAAACACTCAGAAGCCAATTTTATATCCCTACCGAGATAGGACTATAACGTTCTTCTCACTCAAGCACATAAGTAAACACCAAAATATCCTGGACATTTTTGTTCACCAGATCAATGGTTCATTTAAATCAAAATCAGCAATATACTTTGTTTATGATTTTTTTTTATCCGTTGGTTGATTTTGGATTTGATCAATTTAACTTAAAAAATTTCATATGAGTTTTATATGAAAAATCGGGAAGTATTTAGTGATTTTAAGAAAGCCCTAATTACATTATGTATGAGAAAGGTGATAAGAGTGAGTGTGGTAATTAAAGAAGTATTAGCCTGGTTTCTGAAAATAGTACATTTCTTAGTATGATGGTACTTTTGAGACTTTGAGATGCTATAGACAAAGTTATTAGAAAAAAACAGTGCGGTTCAATCATTTTGATGGACTTTGTGTTAAGGCATATAGGAAAGGCAATGGGAGAACACGGAATCAAATGAGGAACAAAAACTTTCCTTGATTTTTATTATGCTGACGACTTAAGCATGTTTTGGAGGTTTTGCGATTTCAGGGTGCTAGAATAGGTTTGAAAATTAATGTTAGGAAGACTAAGTCGCTAAGACTAGGAATAAGTGGTGACGGAAAGGAAACGTTTGGTAACGAAAAGATCGATCAAGTGGACAGCTTCACTCACCTTGGTAGTATTGCTAGTAAAGACGGTGGGTGCCGTGAAGATGTTAAAAGTAGAATAACCAAGGCTCAGGGTGTTTCTTACAGTTTAAAAAGTTTGGCCGCTTTCTAGGGCTTTGATGAGGGTAAAGTTGAGATGGCTTGGGCACGTTCTGCCATTGACAGATGGCCAAAGATTGTCCTTTTCAGCCAACCGTCTAGGGCTAAACGGAAAGTAGAGCGTTCACGGTTGGGTGGGTGTGCAGATGTCGTGAAGAAAGATTGAAGGGTATTGGGAACTTCCTGGAAGGGTGTAAAGAGGGAGGCTTTGAATAAACTAGGATAGAGGCAGAGCATACGTAGCTGTGATGACCTCACGCGGCTTTGTGCTGTGGGGAGTTGTTAGTAGTAGTAGTATGTAAGATTCTAAAAACCACCACTTTTCTGAAAACGCAAAAATGCCCTGAAAAAATACGATGTTCTCTTAGGAGGATAAAATTTCGTAAGTAACCTGCAGAAAATAGACCACTAATTTATAAGACTCGACGTATACCAACAGTGTTTTCGATAGTGTTTGGTATACAATTACATCATAGGCAGCGCAGTCGCGCTGCCTAAGTAAAGAACGATGTTGGCACAATGTATTATTTTTTTTGTTTTGCTCTAGACCAGGGCACTTCGTATCGAAGGAGCTGTCGTAGTAACTTCGAAAAGGGCTCATTCGATTGGAAATTTGATCGGCTAGTGTCCTTTTTAATAGTCGAAAGTGATTGGAAGGCAACTAACACCCCTTCACGCCCACTATTTCCCCAAACTCATCCAATCAACATTTTGAGATATACATTTTGTTCAGCGTAGTTGATACCCAGATAGAAATTATGTTTTTGAGGGGGACACTCCCCCACAGCCCTCAGGGCAAGGGCTGTAAGTTACACCCTGGGGGCATATGAGATTTTTATAGAAAGCGTTGTCGTAGAAAGTTAAAAAAAAATCTCATTTGATTGGAAATTCAAAGGGCTAGTGCCCTTTTTAATAGTCGAAAGTGATTGGAGGATAACTAACCCCCCCTCTCACGCCCACCTTTTCCCAAACACATCCAATCAAAATCTTGAGATAACCATTTTGTTCAACGTAGTTGAAAGTTCTGAAAATTAGGTCTTTGAGGATGACAACCGCCCCCTCCCCACAGCCCTCAGGGCAAGGGTTATAAGTTTATGCCCTGGGGGCATGTAAGGTTTTCATAGAAAGCGTTGTCGTAGAAACTTTAAAAGGGGCTCTTTCGATTGGAAATTGAAATCGCTAGTGCCGTTTCTAATAGTCGAAAGTGATTGGAAGGCAACTAACACCTTTTTCACTCCCACTATTTATAAAAAACAAATCCAATCAAAATTTCGAGATAGCCATTTTGTTCAACCTAGTTGAAAGCTCTGGAAATTAGGTCTTTGAGGATGATAACCCCCTCAGAGCTCTCCAGGCAAGGGTTATAAGTTATACCCTTGGGGGCATATATCGAAAGCTTTGATGTAGAAACTTGAAAAAGGGTGCATTCGATTGGAAATTTAAAGGGCTAGTGCCCTGTTTAAGTGTCGAAAGTGATTGGAGGGCAACTAACCCCCCTCTCACGCCCACCTTTTTCCCAAACACATACAATCAAAATTTTTAGATAGCCATTTGGTTTAACGTAGTTGAAAGTTTTGGAAATTAGGTCTTTAAGGGTGACACGCCCCCACCCCCACCCCCTACAGCCCTCAGGGCAAGGGTTGTAAGTTATGCCCTGGGGGGATTTAAGGTTTTGATAGAAACTGTTGTCGTAGAAACTTCAAAAAGGGCATATTCAATTGGAAATTGAAATGGCTAATGGCCTTTTTAATAGTCGAAAGTAACTGGAGGGCAACTAACCCCCCCCCCTCTCACGCCCACCATTTTCCAAACACATACAATCAAAATTTTGAGATAGCCATTTTTTCAACGTAGTTGAAAGTTCTGGAAATTATGTATTTGAGGATGACAACCCCCCCCCCCCAGCCCTCAGGGCAAGGGTTGTAAGTTATGCCCTGGGGGCATTTGAGATTTTTATAGAAAGCGTTGTCGTAAAACTTCAAAAAGGGCTCATTCGATTGAAAGGGCTAGTGCCCTTTTTAGTAGTTGAAACGAATTGGAGGGCAACAAACCTCCCTATCACGTTCGCCATTTCCCCAAACACATCCAATCTAAATTTTGAGATATTCATTTAACACAACGTAGTTAAAAGTTCTGGAAATTAGGTCTTTTAGGATGACAACCCCCTCAGAGCCTTCGGGGCAAGGTTTTCAAGTTATACCCTGGGGGCATATAAGGTTTTTATAGAATGTTTTGTCGTAGAAACTTCAAAAAGGGCTCATTTCATTGGAAATTGAAATGGCTAGTGCGTTTAATAGTCGAAAGTGAATGGAGAGCAACTAACCCCCCACTCACGCCCACCATTTCCCCAAGCAAATTCAATTAAAATTTTGAGATACCCATTTTATTCAATGTAGTTGAAAGTTCTGGAAGTTATGATTTTGAGGATTACAAACCCCTCAGGGCAAAGGTTGCAAGTTATGCCCTGGGGGCATATAAGGTTTTTATAGAAAGCGTTTTCATAGAGACTTCAAAAAGGGATCATTCGATTGGAAGTTGAAAGGGCTAGTTCCCTTTTTAATATTCGAAAGTGATTGGAGGGCAACTTACCCCCCTCTCATACCCACCATTTCCTCAAACACATCCAATCAAAATTTTGAGATATCTATTTTGTTCAAAGTAGTTGAAAATTCTGGAAATAAGGTCTTTGAGGATAATAGCCCCCCCCCCCCCCGCCACGGCCCTCAAGGTTAGGGTTGTAAGTTATACCCTGGGGGCATACAAGATTTTTATAGAAAGCGTCGAAATCATATAACAAGGCTTTGAGGGTTGAAGCAAACCCCAGAGATAAGCTATGCCCAGGGGCTATCAAAGGTTTTTATGGAAGGGATGGATGTTTAACTTAAGAAGAGGCTCAGTCTTTTTCCCTGAAAAAGACTATGTCAATATAAAACGAACAGAAATTAATCAAAAAAACTTGTTGCACAAAATAAGTTTTTCAAAAAAAGTAAAGAACTCCATTAGACCAAAAATGAACAACAATAGAACCAAATAATCTACCAAGCATACAACTACCACAAATCAGTACCACTAAATAAATGAAACCCAAAACAAACAGAAAGTAAAATAGGTCAAACTCAAAACGAGCAGAAATTAATCTGAGCAGGGTTCTAAACACTATGCTTTTTAAAAGCCAGAATATAATTTGTACTTTACTGAAAAAAAATCTTTTAAATGTTTTCACTTATAACTTTAAGAAAACAAAAGTTAATTAAGATTTTAAGGAATATTGAATTTTTTTTTTTTAGTAAAATATAAATTATATTCTGGCTTTTAAAAAACATAGGGTTTAGAACCCTACTCAGATTAATTTCTGCTCGTTTTGAGTTTGACTTATTTTAATTTCTGTTTGTTTTGGGTTTCATTTATTTATTGATACTGATTTGTGGTAGTTGTATGCTTGGTAGATTATTTGATTCTATTGTTGTTCATTTTTGGTTTAATGGAGTTTCTTTACTTTTTTTTTGAAAAACTTATTTTAGTGCAAAAAGTTTTTTGATTAATTTCTCTATAAGGCTCAAGCAAACTGAGTTTTCCGTAGGGCACTAGTTATTATGATTCTAGACATATTGGAAAATATCGCCAGTCAGTTTATTTGAGCTAGTTTCTTCGTTTGTCTGTATCTTTTGTAATCTACAAAGCAACACATTTTTTTCGTTTTAAGTTTCGACTTCGCTCTTTGATTCGTCTGCTGAGAGTGGTTTTATTGAATCTGCTTTTCCAAAATTCCAAGAAAAATGAGTTTGAAGATTTTGACATTTGTATCTCTGAATCGGCTGTAGCTAGAGCGCTGACGTCTTAAAGCAATGCCAATTAGACCGTTCGAAAGAGTTTTTTTTTCACAAAATAGCGCTTCCGAATCTGTTTTGCCGATTCTGTTTTTCCAAAATTCCTAGAAAAACTAGTTTGAAAATTTTGACATTTGTATCTCAGAATGAGTTGTCTATTCTACAGAATAAGTTGTTAGTAGTAGTAATTTGTAAAGACATGAACGTTTGATAGTATAATCGCAATGCAAATAACTTTACTATGGTTTACTTGAAGATAGAAAACCATGGTATGGATGATAGACTATCTATCAACAAGTGAAACGAATCATTGTTATGCAATTCTGAAAACGCTATGCCAGTTTTGCCTCTCACAGAGACTACCTGTCTTGGCTTTACTCTAATTAGCCATTGCTCTAAAGTTTTTCGTTACTTTCACCAAGTTGATTTTAATTCCGAAATTCACAGACTCGGTCAAGGCCGAAAAAGCTTGAGAGCCATGTATAATTAGAGTAAAGCCAAGACAGATAGCCTTTGGTGATGTTTTTGGTAGCTAGCATAAAAACTTCTTATTGCTCTATGTTGTGAAACTTCTTTAATTTTGTTTTTATAGGTGCCTCTGAAAGAAAAGCTGACTCAGAAGTAACCTATAAAGAGATAGTGAAACTTTCTAACAATGACTCAACCATGGCTTCTCGCCAAATAGAAAAAGATTTACTCAGAACCCTTCCAACCAATTTCTGCTTTAGTTCAGATAGTTCGCCTGGGGTTCAGAAGCTTAGACGTGTCTTGAGGTCGATTGCCTACATGTTCCCGGATATTGGGTACTCTTCATTTACATATTTAACATATTACCATGTTTAACATATTAACATGTTTAACATATATAACATATTTAACATATATGTTCCCGGATATTGGGTACTCTTCATTAACATATATAACATATGACATGCTTCTGGACAATGGGTACTCTTCATTTACATATTTAACATAATACATGTTCTATTAAATTGGGTACTCTTCATTTACATATTTACCATATTTAGCATATTAATATATTTAACATATTATAATATTTAACATATATGTTCCCGGATATTGGATACTCTTCATTTATATATTTAATATATTTAACATATTACCATATTTAGCATATTGATATATTTAACATATTATAATATTTAACATATTACATGTTCCCGGATATTGAGTACTCTTCATTTACATATTTAACGTATTACCATATTTAGCATATTAATATATTTAACATATTATAATATTTAACATATATGTTCCCGGATATTGGATACTCTTCATTTATATATTTAACATATTACCATATTTAACATATTACATGTTCCCGGATATTGGATACTCTTCATTTGTATATTTAATATATTACATATTCCCCGATATTGGGTAATCTTCATTTACATATTTAACATAATACCATGTTTAACATATTAACATATTTAACATATTAACATATTTAACATATTACGTGTTCCCGGATATTGGGTACTCTTCATTTACATATTTAACATATTAACATATTTAAAATATTACGTGTTCCCGGATATTGTGTACTCTTCATTGACATATTTAACATATTTAAAATGTTACCATATTTAACATATTACATGTTCCCTTATATTGGGTACTCTTCATTTATATATTTAACATATTACCATATTTAACATATTACATGTTCCCGGATATTGGATACTCTTCATTTGTATATTTAATATATTACATATTCCCGGATATTGGGTACTCTTCATTTGCATATTTAACATGTTACCAAAAGACATATTATTTACGCAAAAACTAAGAATAGAGAAATATGGGAGAAAAGGGTACACATGCTGTAATTAAATGGGGGTGGGATAAGTAAAATGCACACACAAAGAATTTATGCGGAAATTGTATGAAATTCTTTAGATATTTGTAAAAATGAAAGGATTTATCTTGGGAGAAAGGACTTTTATTACACGAGGCCATAGATCGCGATAGTTCAATAGTTTCTGTTGAAATATATAAATATAGTGTTAAAAGATATTCGTTTTATAATTCTAAGAGTTTCTGTAAATTGGATTGGGGATCGAAATGTTAATTTCATTTCCGATAGGTATTCTTCTTATCTAGTGAGGTTTTACTTTTATGCTTCTTTAAATTATATATTGTGCTTGCGCACAGCCATGGTTGGCATAATTGCACAATTGCTTATATTTCTGCTCGTGTTTTCGCTATCAAAAATATCACACATGTGTCTATATTTGTTCTTCCACTTCCAAATTCGAGCTTTGCTAAATATTGGCGAGAAAGAATTATACTCCCCATCCTCTTTATAATTTAAACCAAAGGTAATTTTTTTTATGGGACAACGTGGCATTTAGTAATGAGAAATCTTCCCTTCAAGAACCATTTAAAGACCTTTCTTTCTTGCAAACTAGTACGAAACAGATGCATTAAAATCAAGGCCGTATCCAGGGGGGGGGGTACCCGGTTTGAACCCCCCGAAATTTTTGACCAAGTCGAAAATTAGTCGAAAAAATGGTTCTGATCAGCTTATGCAGGATGTTAGACAAAGTTCACGGGAAAAAAATCGGGTAACCCCTCCCCCCCCCCGAAAAAAATCCTGGATCTTGATTAAAATGTAAGAAATTTAATATCGTTGTGTTTAAAGATGTACTTGTCTGTGCGTCAACCCTTCCTAGATAATTTTTGTTTTCCTTCCTTAGAATTACCGCCGATTTAACCAATAAATGCTACTTTTTATATTTATATTATATAGGTAATTATTATATTAGTTGGTAAATTGCTTATATTTGTCCTGCGTAAAACGTGCTTATGACGATGGATAAATCCCCAGTTGAATATAAATCCCAGCTCTGAATATATTAGTGTTTTTCCCTGCTTTCAATATTGGAAGGTTAATATTGAAATGAAATTGGTCCAGGATCAACTAAGTGAAGAATAAAAAGATCCTGAAGATTTCCCCCACTAGATTACTTTCTGTCGGTAGTTAGTTTATAGAACAACTTGATTTCACGGATTGCCTTTTCAGAATAATTTGTCAGAGAGTTCTTAACGTTTATTTCTTGTTTGTTTTTTTTCTGTTTTTTTATTTATTGTTTGTTATTTTTTTTTAATATTGTTTTTTTTATATTGTATTTTTTATTTATTTATTGTTCTTTATTGTTTATTTCTTAACGTCAAACGTTTATGTGTTCACTCTTAATAAGTGAGTTGCGTATCGATCTAATTGTGGCATTGAATATTGTTACACTACAGATGTTATTTACTTAAGTTGTGTTATTTACTCTAGTTGCCCAATTTTGAATACCACTATGGAAGAGGAAGCCTAGCCTATGTTTAATGCTGTAGTTTAGCACAAAAATGTCAACTTTTTTTTTAGTGTCTTCAGCTAAGCTAGATTAAAATCTATTTGCAAGTTCTATTCTGTATGTATTTGAAACCTAAAAACGACAGAAATTCATTATAAGGAAAACGTTTTTTTGATGGAATTAAAGAACGAAGTTAAAACTTAAAACGGTCAAAAATTATTGCTTCGCAAGCTCCTGCAACATATATCTGCTATCGTGCTTCAATAAACTGACTCGTAATATTTCGCTATCTTCGTAGAATCCTGAAAAACAAGAGCTTTACTGAAAACTCATACTAAAATTTGTTGATTTCATGGCTGTTGAAAGACTATTGAAAGCCATATAAATTAATCTTTTACTTTCTACTGGCTACTTGAGGACTTTTCTACTTCTATCCAGGGGCGTAATTTGCTATGGGGCAGGGGGATGGGTAATTGCCTCCTACAGAGCTCAATCTCCCCCCCCCCCCCAGCTGAAATTTAGTTTCTGCAAAAAAAATCTTGTCAAATTAAGATAAGCCGGCATAATTCAAGTGTCCAGGGAAACAGGTCAGTTTTCTTTCGTATATCTTTGCCTTTATGGTATTATATGGATAATTTTTCAGTTTTCACTGTCATTTTCACTAAATTGGAAAAAATTGGCTCCAACTCCCCCCCCCCCCCCAGATTGTTATACTGCGATGGTTTTGTGTCTTATTAAATCGCTTAGATTGACATAATTCTATGAATGTAGGGAAATATCAGAGTTTTTTTTTATCCAGTTTGCAGATATTCATGGTTTTAAATCCTTATTATTCTTGCTACAACATTTAATACTGATTAGGCTGAATAAATAGATAGAAAACAATAGAATAAATAGATAGATAAACAGATAGCAAAGAAATAGAAAACATCCAGCAATACATTATTGTCAACGCCAGAGCCAGATTGTTCTTTTTACTCAAAGGGGGGGGGGGAAATAGGCAGATATCGTAGCCCCCTGCTGTACCCTCAATATTGTGTTACAATTTTGGTTTTAAGTTGAACCTATTTCATGCAAAAATAAGGATATCGTATGTGTTTATTATCGAATGTACTTTGTCGGTATATTATTGTACGTATGTATCGGTATGTTATGTACGTATAAGTATGTTATTTATCGAAACTGGTTTTATCAACTCAAAATTTATTTGGTATGTTATTCTACGTATGTATCGGTATGTTATGTACGTATCGGTATGTTATGTATGTATCGCATGTTATTTATCGAAAGTACTGGTTTTATCAACTCAAGATTTATTCGGTATGTTATCGATACATACATTGTATGTATGTATCGGTATGTTATTGTACGTATGTATCGGTATGTTATGTACGTATCGGTATGTTATAGTAGGTATCAGTATGCTATAGTACATATCGACATGTTATTTATCGAAAGTACTGGTTTTATCAACTCAAAATTTATTCGGTATGTTATTCTACGTATGTATCGGTATGTTATGTACGTATCGGCATGATATTTATCGAAAGTACTGGTTTTATCAACTCAAAATTTATTCGGTATGTTATTCTACGTATGTATCGGTATGTTATGTACGTATCGGTATGTTATTTATCGAAAGTACTGATTTTATCAATTCAAAATTTATTCCACTACATCTGAAAAATGCATACTATTATTGATTTAAAAAGAACTTGGAAGCTACTTGACGCATTTTCTTGTAAATTTTCTGAAAATGATTTTTGGCTATCGTTGACTTGCCCTTCATGTCTTAGAAGCTTTTATACAACTACCCAGGCATGCTTGCAAGGGATTTCCAAAGGTTCGAAATTTTTACGAATAGGGTATAATTTCTTTTTTTTTTCAAGTAAAATGTCTGTTTTTAAAAGGTATTTGATCAGGCTTGCCCCCATCCGAGAATAAATCTTTTAAATATGCCTTAAAATATCATTATTTTTCTTTACGATATTTTAGAACAGTGCTAAATACTGGACCAACCTTGTTTTAGGAAGTAGCAAGAATAGTATGTTGAGTCTAGCTGTCAATGTACGTAAAAGTTCGCGTTTTTTTTTAAAATCGAGTAGTCAACGTTTACTTATCTTTATTCAGGCAGCGCAATAGCGCTGCCTAAGTAAAGAACGATGTTGTCACAATGTATTTTTTTTTTCTAGACCAGGGTACTTCGTATCGAAGGAGTTGTCGTAGAAAGTTCGAAAAGGCTCATTAGATTCGATTTTTAAACATTGGTCATCACCAGAGTTTTGAAGTTTAAATACTTATATTACTTTTTTTCATTCAGATATTGCCAAGGAATGGGAACAGTGGCTTCGTGTTTGCTTCTAGTTCTTGAAGAAGAGGACGCATTCTGGATTATGTGCTCTATATTAGAAGAATATTTACCTGCATCATATTATTCAACCTCGTTGCTTGGTAAGAGCATTTGTTTTAACATGAATAATTAACTCTGAATATGCCTTTTTATTTCCATTTTTTTGTTAAATGGCGGTTTTTACCCATGAATATAATCTTATTTAGGACGAGGGGGGGGGGGGGTGTACATAAAAATTCAGCATAAAAATGAGAATGAGCGGTGTACGATAAAAATTCCATTAATATTCTCTTCAAGTGGCCCTATTTGAGAATACTACTAAATCTCTTAAGGTTTATTGTAGAAATCTTAAGAATGAAATATGAAATTGTTTTAAAGTGTATTTTAGGAGGATGGAGGGACGTACATAAAAACTCAGCATAAAAATGAGAGTGAAGAATGTACGATGAAAATTCCACCTATTTTCACTTCAAGCTATTCACTTCTATTTTCTTCAGGTTGTATTTGAGAATGTTACCAAATTTCTTAAAGTATGATGCAAAATTTTTAGGAATAATAAAGGAAAATATTTTAAAGCTGAGGAATTCAGAGGCCAGAGTATTTAAGGAGGAGTTAGAGATGTGCGTAAACACTCAGCATAAAAATGAGAATGACCTGTATAAGATGAAAATTCCACTTATTTTCACTCGATGTCGTTGTGTTTGAGAATTCTATTTAATCTTTAAAGGTTTGTCGCAAGAAATTTTAAGGATAAAAAAGGAAAATATTTAAAATTGAGTTCAGAGGCCAGGGTATATTAGGAGGAAGTAGGGTTGGGCATAAAAACCCAGCATGAAAATGAGAGGGAGCGGCTTATGATGAAAATTACACTTATTTTCAATTCCAGTGGTTGTATTTGAGAATTATACCAAATCTCTAAAGATTTATTGCAGAAATTTTAAGAATAAAAAAGGAAAATATTTTATAATTGAGAAGCCAGGATATTTAAGAGGAGGGAGGGATGTGCAGTCCATTTTGTTTTCATCTTTAGGTTTGATACTTTAGGTTTGGATTGCACCGACTATTGAATGTTTACGTTCAGAATAAAATTCTATGCTAGTCTACGTACAGACTAAACTCTTTTATTTACCTTTTATTTATTCATTTTTCCTCCCGGTCTCAGCCGTATAAAACAAACCATCTTTGAATGTTTAGCAAAGGCTCGTTTGATTTAGTTCTGATATTTTTTACCCCTCAAAGTGATGAAACGGATTAAAGGATACTCAACTGCCCATTCTCTGCCCCCTTTTCATATTTTATTCCTTAAAAATTTCCCTAAACGATTTCTGTGAAAATTTACATATTTTCCTTTTTTTGCCACAAGTACTGTTTAAGTTTCGACCCTACTCAGATCCTTTTGTTTCCCCATGCGGACCCTTTGCTCTTTCATCGGCACCTCGTACTGGTTTTACTTTCTAAGGAAATGTGACAAATTCAACAATTAATGATGCTTTCTGATCCCGAAACCTAGTAATTATAATATTCGTTCAAAAATTAGGCTTGAAAACTAAATGAAATGAAACACGTTCTTATTATTTGGGTAAATTGTATAGTATTTGTTTAGGATTCTTACCTAAAAGTGAAGGTCCTAGTTTTCCATGGACCTTTTCCTAGGATCTTTTCCATGGTCCTAGTTTTAATACACTTCAAGTTGTAGATTTCTTGTCTGAAACCCTCAATTGTATCAGTCACTTATGTGACTGATAGTTTTAACAACTTCCCTCAACTTGAATTACTAGGTAGGATAATATCACAGTTCCTGAACCTTGGAATAGCTTTTAATGTAGAACACACCTATTATTCTATTAAAAATATTTGCATTACGTATCCATATAATGTGAAGATATTGTACACTTTTAATGTGCTTGGTCTGTTCTGATGGACTTTTTGGGCTGAAAAACTTCTTCCAAGCTTATTCATCTACTGTGTGTTGCCATCCCGTGGTAACATAATATTTGTAGGCATGAATATATAATGAGTCGGAGGTAATAGGCTTGAGAATATCTGTGCATTTCGAGTCTTGTTGATAGAAGATCATCACCATATGCTGAAAACCATGGACTGCACAAAGCCTTCATTCATATTGGAGGTGCATTTCGAGTCTTGTTGATAGAAGATCATCACCATATGCTGAAAACCATGGACTGCACAAAGCCTTCATTCATATTGGAGGTGCATTTCGAGTCTTTTTGATAGAAGATCATCACCATATGCTGAAAACCATGGACTGCACAAAGCCTTCATTCATATTGGAGGTGCATTTCGAGTCTTGTTGATAGAAGATCATCACCATATGCTGAAAACCATGGACTGCACAAAGCCTTCATTCATATTGGAGGTCCCTTCGGTGTAAATCTGAGAAGATGTGTTGGTCCCTGTCTTGCACTGGTTTCTGGGACCACTGCTTTCCCTGAGGCCAAAACAATTTCAATGATTTAAAGAATATGAAAATTGCAACTTGGAATGCTACGACGTTGAAAAATAACTATCATATCGACATTTTGACTAACGAATTCAGACGCTTCGAACTGGACTTATTAGGAGTTTCAGAAACTCATATCTAAGGGATAGGAAATATGAAAAAAAGGTGGTATAGAATTTATTTACTCTGGCAGGAAGGATGGGTTTCATAGACAGGGAGTAGGGCTTATAATGATTGAGGAAGCTGCAAAGTCTTGTTTAGGTAGCGAAAGTATTAGTAATAGAATACTAATCGCTCATTTTGTGACTAAAAAGTGCAGGATATAAGACATATTACTATATGCCCTTATAGAACCGACTGACGGATTTTGAAGGGTGTTGAGAGGGAGGCTTTGAATAGATTAGGATGGAGGACGAATGTGCGTAGTTGTGTTGGCCTCAGGTGGCTTGATGCAGCGGTTAGTTGTTTGTAGTAGTAGTAGTAGTTTTATACATTCGAAATATCCGTCGTTGTCTTTTTCTTTTACTGGCTGTAGACCCGTTTTTTTTTTTCGTTTTTTTCTTTCTTTCTTGAGATTCATCCCTCATTGTCTTGTCAGGGCTGGCCTGTTTGCTTTTAGATCTTTTATTCATCGAATTAATTAAAAACTCGTCCTCCTTCTTTCTTGGTTGATGATTCCATGAGCCCTGGTAAGAAATATTGCATTTGTCTTATACTTCACAATTTACTACTACTTCTAATAACTCACCGCAGCATCAAGCCGCCTAAGGCCAACACGGCTAAGCACGCTCCTCCTCGATCTTAATCTGTTCAAAGTCTCCCTCTTTAGACCTTCCCAGGAAGTTCCCATTTCCCTTAATTCTTTCTTTACGACATCCTCCCACCCCAACCGCGGACGACCTGCTTTCCGTTTAGCCCTAGACGGTTGGCCGAAAGGGACAAGCTTTGGCAATCTGTCATCCTTCGTCTGCAGAACATGCCCTGACCAGCTTAACCTTTCTCTCATTATAGCCCTAGAAAGCGGGATTGAACCACACTTTTCGTATAGCTTACTGTTTGAAACACAGTAGTTCAGCTGGGTACTCAAAACATTCCGTTGGCAACTTCTCTGGAAAACATCTAGCAAATCTTCCTCCGTTTTCCTGAGAGCCCATGCTTCAGAACCGTATTTGACCACTGTCATCACTGTAGCTTCCAATATTCTAATCTTGATTCGCAGACTTGTCTTTCTATTCTTCCAATGTTCTTTCCACTGTGAGGGAACACCCTGAGTATTCTACTTTTAGCATCTTCACTGCTCCCACAGTCTTTACTAATAATACTACCAAGGTAAGTGAAGCTGTCCACCTGATCAAACTTTTCGTTACCCGACGTCACCTTTACATCTTGAGTTATTTCTAGCCATAGTGACTTAGTCTTCGTAACACTAATTTTCAAACCTATTCTAGCACCCTGAACTCGCAATACCTCTAGAAGTTCATTCATTTTGCTCACACTTTCATCTAGGAAGCTTACTATAGTATTGACTTACCAGTCCCTTTTTTGTCTTCTCGACTTAATTTTGATATATCTGACTAATACGTATTGGTCACATGCTTGAGTAAAAGTTTTCTTTTTAACTTTTTGTTTCTTCCTCGGTAGATGATTCAACTAATGTAGGAAACAAAAATTCATTCGTCATTTACTGACAATTGACATTAATTATATTGTAAAATTTGCTTACCTGAAAATAAAAAAAAAATCGATCTTCGTGGCTTTTTTTTATGTACACAACTGATATGTGGCAATAGTCGGATACATCAATAGCAAGTGTTTCGGAACTTATCGTGTTTCTTCATTGGTCTTCCTTGGTTTATTATTAGTCATACACATCGATAACAAGTTCATTTGAAACTCGTAATCTTTCTTCCTTTGTTGATGGTTTGATGAGTCTTGATAAAAAAAATTGTATCTGTCGGATACTTCACAAAATACATTAGACATATTGTTAAATTCACCTTCATGAAAATAATACATTTCATTTTCTTGGTTTAGGTTCGGTGTGTATCACTAGTATTTATTATTAGTCATGCACATCGATAACAAGTTCATTTGAAAGTCGAACTTTTTCTTCTATTGTTGATGGTTCGACGAGCCTTGGAAAAAAAATGCAATCGTCGATACTTCACACAATACATTGAACATATTATTAAATTCACTTATTTGAAAATACTACATTTCATTTTCTTGGCTTAGCTTCTATGGGGCTGACTAATATTTATTATTAGTCACAAACATCGATAACAAGTTCTTTTGAAACTCTTACTATTTCTTCCTTGGTTGATGGTTCGACGAGTCTTGATAACAAAAATTGCATTTGTCTGATTCTTCATAAAATACATTAGACATATTATTAAATTCACTTACCTGAATATAACAAATCCATTCTCTAGGCTTAGCTTCGATCTCTGTGACTAATTTTATTGTTAGTCATTCTCATCGATAACAAGGCTATTCGGAAATTATCCTGTTTCCTCCCTGGTTGATGATTCGATGACCCTAGATGAGAAAAATTGCGTTTGCCTGATACTTTACAAAATACGTTAAACTTATTACTAAATTCACTTTCCTGAAAAATAATACATTTCATTCTCTTGGCTTAGCTTCGATGTGTATGACTAATATTTACTATTAGTCATACATATCGATACCAAGTTCATTTGAAACTCGCACTCTTTCTTCCTTTGTTGTTGGTTTGATGAAACTTAAAAAAAAAAATGTCATTTGTCGGATACTTTACAAATTGCATTAAAGATACTATTAAATTCACTTACGTGAAAATAATACATTTCATTCTCATTGTATATCTTCGATGTGTCTCGCTAATATTTATTATTAGTCATACAGATCGATAATAAATTCATTTGAAACACGTACTTTCCTCCTTTGTGCGCCGATGAGCCTTTTTAAAAAAATGCATTTGTCTGATCTTGACAAAATACATTATGCATAATATTAAATTCATGTACATGAAATTGATATGTTTCATTCTCTGGGCGTAGCTTCGATGTGTATGACTAATTTTTATTATTAGTCATGTACATCGACAACAAGTTCATTTGAAATTCGTACTTTTTCTTCTTTTTTTGATGGTTCGATGAGCTTTGAAAAAAACTGCAATCGTCGATACTTCACAAAATACATTAAACATATTATTCAAATAATTTACCTGAAAATAATACATTTCATTCTCTTGGCTCAGCTTCTATTTGGCTGGCTAATTTTTAGTTAGTCATACACATCGATAGCTAGGCTATTCTAAAATTATCCTGTTTTCTCTCTGGTTGATGATTTAATCAGCTTAGATGATAAAAATGGCATTTATCTGATACTTTACAAAATACGGAGATTATTATACGGATATATTATTATATAATTGTTATTGTTTATTTATTCTTAATTTTTTATTTGTTTTTATTTTATTAACTAAGCAATAATTTATTAAATATTGTCATTTATAAACCTCTGTCATTTAGCGCCCTCTGTTTTATTTTAATAAAAATAAAATTTTTAAATTTACAAAATGATTATAACCGTTAGATTATTTATTTGAAAGCTCTGAGCCCGGCGCAAGCCCCCCTTTGGCCCTCCCCTAAAACCTCCTCTGGTCAAGATCCAAAAATTTTCTTCTGGTATCATCTGATGACAAGAATCTAGGGATAACCCTCCTCCCTTCCCTCCATACAGAGGTCGGGTTTTGTCCGCTCATTCTAAAAGCAAAACTCGGACGGTGGCTTTTACTTCCTATGAAATTTGATTACGGAATAATTTCTGTTCGTTTTAAGTTTTAATGTCGCTCCTTACTTTCATTTAAAAAACTTGTTTTTTTTTTTATTTAATTTAAAAGGTTTTCTGAAATTTCTATCTCAGGTGTGTGTGAGATAATTCCATGTTCTACACGTTATTAGCATTACATAATCCCTAAGAAGTACTTTCACTGCTAAAACAGCGCAACTTTGCTTCTTGTTTACACTATTTACTTGGCTGCAAAAGAAAATTATAATTTATTTTTACAAAACTACTATAAATTTAGGGAAATTTTTAGCTTTTTCCCAACCATCTGGGCCCAAATTAGGGCGTCCTGGACCGGGGTAAGAAGAGGTCATGGTTTTTAACGGAAACTTCATGGGAGGTAATAAAGAGTGAAGTTTAGAGCTGATGGGAGTGGAGGAGGAGCATGCGCAGCTTTTTTGACCTTAGTTGGCTGGGTGATGGAATAAGTTGTTGTTAGATGTTTTAGTTTCTTCTCCGTGTAATGTCATCCATTCAGGAAAATTCTCGAGTTTGCATCCTTTTTCATTACTGAAGTAGGGATCATTGACTAGAAAAGAAAGGAAGAGAAAATATACCTAATTTGGAATGGTAAGGGAATGGTTTGAAGCACGGGATTTTTAATCCTTATTATTTCGCAAAAAAAAATGAAATTACGCTTCTGAAATTTTAAACCATTAAATTCAAATAAGCTTGATATTGGCCTGCTTGAAACTGGTGGTCCTGTTGCAACAGTGGATTAATCTCTGCTTGGGTTGTAACCCTATTTCATCAGGCGCTTTGTTGCTTCCCCTTGGTGGTTGTTGAGGGGGAGGTATTTTACATGCAGTTTGTGAATAAATCAGTTCAATTTGACTTATTTACAGTTATGTTACATAGTTAAGAACTCAATCTATAGAAATCTGAAACGATACTTTATTGGATACAATTTATTGGCTTCGTTGCCTAAATTCATAGCCTCTGCAAAGCCTAGGTCTAGGCCTCATAGCTAATACAACCACGAACCACTCCTTGGAGGGCTAAAACTCCATGTAGAAGGCTTGACAGTGTTCTAGGCGATCCTGAAGTATTGTCAAACTCAACATGACTAGCCCTGGCCACCTCTAAAAACAGCAGTGCGTCCAGGCTTAAGAATTTCTTATCCAGTGATTTTTTCCAATGTGTCTACCTTGAAAAAGGCCATACTGACGATATATTGGTCAACTCGTATCGGTCAATGCGCTTGAATATTCACGGTTCAGTTCGTCAAAGTCGCCAATTACTAAGCATGTCTAAAATACTGTTTTCTAGAATTCTGACATATTGTAATTTTGAAGTTAAGGATTTCTGGATATACTTTAGCGCAAACTTAGTCGGTTTTTTATTATTAGGGATGTGCCATAAGTGTTATCTAGAGTGAGTTAATACTATAGATGAAAATAATACATTATATATGTTCTGACTATTTATTAGGAACACCGTCTATATTCAGCCTACTTTGTTAATTGCTTAAGGTATGTATCTTGATCATGTTCATCTTATGTCTGTTTGGGCTCGGCTGTAGCTTGACCATGGTCAGCTAAGGGCTGGTGCCCAGACTGCAAAGATTGAGTTTTTTCAATGTCTCAAGTTACCGAATTAAGTCCCTCGTGACGATGATCACCGTCTTCCCTAATGATAAGTAATCATTTCTGTTAGTATGCAACGACAACGTCTCTGGAGGCTTTTTTTCTGCGGACTAGCTACCCACGCACCTTGTAATTCTTTAGTAATATATGGAAAGTGGCGAGACTAGCCACAGGCCAGCGTGATTACAGGTGCGACAGATTTTGCTATTATATTTACCATTCTTGAACATGAGGGACCCTCCCCCCTAATTTGGCTCAAAGGAACTCCCTCAGGAAATACTAAAAAAAATACGACCTGAAAGTGTTTTTAAGTGATATCAAGACTTTGACCTGATATTCCAGCTATTTTCAGGTGTCCAAGCAGATCAATGTGTTCTTCGAGACTTAGTTTCTGTTCACTTACCGTCATTACACACCGTATTAAAAGAGCATGACATTGAGTTAAGTCTAGTCACCGTCAACTGGTTTTTAACCATTTTCTCGTCAGTGTTGCCTTTTCGTCAGCTGCTGTTACTCTGGGACAATTTCTTTTTGTACGGAAGCATTGTTATGTTCAAGCTCTCTTTGATGCTGTTACGGTCACAAGAAGAGTTTTTACGGGCGAGACAAAATTCTGGTGACATATTTAGTGCCGTGTCGAACTTAGTCAATTCCACAGAAAATCCGTATGATTTACTAAAGGTATTTACTTTTGTTTTCGGCATTTTTTTAGAAGATGGCCTCCCAAAAATTAAGGTAAGCCGATTGTATATATCCTAACAGTATGTTCTCCGGAAACTATTGTTTTGGATAGTTTTAACAAACTTCCTTTTCCTGTTAGTTACTTCCAAAACATAAGAATAGTTTACCCTACCGCTTTCCCTCCTTATTGTTAAATTTTAGGGTCCTTAAAGAAAATGAAACTAACAATCCTGCTGTCATAAAAGCTCAATGACAGGTAAATGATGTAAATTACCGATTTTCCCGATTATTTCTGGGGATGACTAAAGCAATGTGGTAAGAGTCATAGAAATGCTTATAAATGATATGTTGTCGAGATCTTACTGGAATAATTCAGTAAATTTTGACATTTGCTGGAGCGTACCAGTAAAGGCCAAAATGACCAATGAGTTTGTGCTCGTAGCTGCTCTACGTACGTGCTAACACAATCATACTCTGTATAAATGGGAACGAATAAAATCCTCTGTGAGGTAGAATACCGACAATAGGGGAGGGGGCAAATCCAAACATTTAATGAAATAATGAGATGGAAACCCAAAGTGGGATAATGTCTTCTGAATTACCACAGTTGACTAGTTGTTCATAATCAAAATTTAAGTACGTTTTTGTTTCAAATTTAGGTACGTTTTTGTTTCAAAATTTAGATACGTTATGTATTGTTGTTGGTTCTGTGGCATTGATTCATTATGTCTGAGACTGTACAATATTTTTCTTTTCTGTTTCTTCTATTTTAAAACGCAGTATGCGGCAAGATTTTCTATCTATCCTGCTGACTTCAAACTACAATTTTTTTAAATATTTATGTCGAACTTGTGTGTTTTTTTTTCTTCTTTTTTCTCTTTTACTCTGCGCTATTGAATTTGTAGTCGTTAGCCGGTAAAAAAATGTATAAATATATTTTCCACTGATTTTAAACACAATGTATGTCAATTATTTCTATTTGACATACTGTAACATAGAACTGCAATTTATCAAAGATATTTCTTTTGAGCTTGCTCTGTTTATTTTTGATGGTTGGTATGTTCTACCAAATTCTGATTTTTGATTTCCCTTATTAATTCACATTATTTGTCGATATTTTCCGTTTGACGCAAATACAAGATAATTTTGTGTTCAAAGAGACTACCACAAGTTCTAATAGAGAACAAAAACAAAACAGAAACCACCAAAACAATAGCCTAGTACTAAAAACTATTGCAAAAGAAGTCTGGAAATCTAGTTCATAAAAGTGGTTTATAAAACATTAAAATTGAATTAGAAGACAGGAAGGTTTTGCCACCTTCATTGGAAAATTGTTTTAGTTTTGGGCAAGATTAAAAAAAGAAATTTAAATCACGACCTTGAATGAACTTTGTCATTGAACTCTCTCTGAAAATAATCTATTGAATTATCCAGGAGTTCATTAGTTTGTGAATGACCCGAAAAGTTTTTTTTTTTTTTTTTTTGTGTATAAATATGCTAGTTTCAATTATATTGTTTTAGTAATTCTACTGATGACTGATCGAAATATCTGACCCGTTTTTTTTTTTCACTGTCTAAATACATAGATTTATCCCCATTTGACAATTTATTTGTTTGTCATAGAACGGCGGTATAGTCTTAGAAAAGAATACCTAATTTAAGGTGTTCCGTCGAAAATAAAAAAATTAAATAAATTAGTAAAGTACAGCGTATAAAGATAATCTATCCAAAAATTAATGAAGTAAACACTGCACAATGAACGACAAAAATAGAAAGCGAGAGAAGGAGATATAGATAGATAGATAGATAATACTTTATTGATAAAAGACTATCACGTGCTAAAAAAAAAAACGAAATCGCTTTTCAGTCAGGATTTACATACTAACACCAAACGGCGATTTTTCAATTTTTGGGTTTTGAACTTATTGTTTATTATTTGGATGGACAATATGTTCTGCTAAATTCTCAAGTCAGAAGCAATAAAAAAAGTTGATGAATCAAAATTTGATCACAAGGAAGAAAAAAATGCAGATTTAAAACGGAAGTGTGCTTTTTAAAACATGTTAGAAAGCAAGCAATATTATGGGTGGCTGATTAAATATCCCATCATAGGGAATATTTTGAATTTGGTCTAAAATCTAGTTAAATTTTAATATAATTGAAGTTTAATATCGATCGAAGTTTAATTGATCGAATCTTAATTGATTTAGTTTGATTTGAAATTAATTTTAAAAATGCAATTTTATTTAAGGTTTAAGCTTTTAACGATTTAAAGTCGTTCTAAGTCATTATTTTTTAAGAATTTTTTTTAGAATTCATTATTTTTCAGAATTCAGAATTTTCTATTATGAATTTTCATGTTGACGTAATTTTTGTTGCATTGACTGGATTTCTTAAAAAAAAAAGTCTGCTCCAGAAAGACATTACTAATTAGTTTTCTTTGTACTTTATCGTAATGACTTTCTATTTATTATTGGAGCAAATTGAAAATATATAAAACGTGGTTAAGATTTCAGTACGACAGTGGAAAAATAACAAAAAAAATCTTTTCCCCCATATTAATAATACAAGTTCTTAAACAAAAAGCCGTAAAAGTTCTTAATCAAAGTCTAGACTTATTATGATTAAGGGAAAAAAGGTTGGTTGTGTTATCTTTCACAATCCTACTGAAATGTACCACCCATTTTTCTATATTTCTTTTCATTTACATTTTTTGTTCAATGTATGTGACTTGTTCAATGTATGTCTTTTCCCATTACGCTTCATTTTTTTTACTTTTGATGGCTCCAGAAAAAAACTAATCATGTTCTATTTCATGTTGAAAAAAAAAGCATAATATATGGGACATAATTAGTCAGTAGTTAGCAGTATGTTTTGTATTGTCTTTAGTAGGTTATTAGCACATCAGGGCAGACTAGTTTATAGAAAAAACTCTTCTTCCGACCGACAGTATAGTACAGGAACCGCTAATTCTCTGGTCATGTGCTCTTTTAAAGTAAAACGAGTTTTTGCTCAAACACGGTATACGATTGAGTAAAGAATGAGCACTTTCAGCATTAAAGGCGTTTAGGTTGTTAAAATAATAGAATACCGAGCTGCTACTTTTCAAAAAAAGGGAACATGTTTTTCAACAATTCTTAATTCAGTTTACTGCTTACTTAATTTCCGGCTGTCCTTGAAGGTTGTCTTGTAGCCTCCTTGTTTCCAAGTGCTTGGATATGCCTTCTCTATGCCTAACGGTCATCTGCTAGATGTAGAATGTCGTCTGAAAGTCGATGAAGAGGAGTAAAGTTTTCTGTCGACCTCTTTGGAAAGCGACCTTTAACCATGAATATGCCTACTGTATGCCTAACGGTCTTCTGCTAGATGAAAAAGATCCGTGGTAAGGAGTGAAGTTTTCTTTCGACCTCTTTGGAGAGCGAGATTTAACCATGATCGTGGCTTTTGAAGATGATCCTTGGGAGGCGTTGACTATCCATTCGTTAGAAATCTCCTAGCCTGTTTATCAGTTTACTAAAATGGTTAATTCAATTTACTACTTACTTTGCGTCTGTCCTCGAAAGTTTCTTGTAGCCTCCTTCTTACCAAGTGTGTGATGATATGCCTACTGTATGCCTAACGTTCCTCTGTTAGGTGAAGAAGATCCATGGTAAGGAGTGGTTTTCTCTTGAACTCTTTGGAGAGCGAGCTTTAGCCATGAACTGGGCCTTTGAAGATGATCTTTGGGAGATGTTGACGCTCTGTTCTTTAGAAATCTCCAAGCCAATTTATCAATTTACTACAATGGTTAATTCAATTTACTACTTAATTTGCGTCTGTTGTTGAAGGTTGTCTTGTAGCCTCCTTCTATCCAAGTGCGCTGATATGCCTACTATATGCCTAACGTTCTTCTTCTAGATGAAGAAGATCCGTGGTAAGGAGCGAAGTTTTCTCTTGACCTATTTGGAGAGTGACCTTTAACCATAAATTTGGCTTCCGAAGATGATCTTTGGGAGACGTTGACGACCCATTCGTTGCAAATCTCCAAGTCAACGAAACTGCTGGAGCTGAATTTTTTGAAGATTGTTTGTTTGATTTTGAGACATCTGAGAAGGTCGAGGTTAGAGACTGTATCTGAGGAGGTAACCAACGATGTGGCGCAGGCATTTAATTTCAGGGCTGCAAAATTACCCTTACGCCTGCATTCAGCGTCCACATGTCACATGCGTCGGTAGCAATTGGGATCATTAAGGTGTTAAAAAGATGAATGTAAAGTCTCAAGGGCATGTCTTCACTTCACCATATTTGCAATAGGGCTTTAATCATATTTATTTATTTCCCTCAAAATCGAGGAATATATAATGTACGTATATAGTGTTATCCAATTTTTTTTATTATTATTATTATAGTGACAGACCTTGTGATTAATTACAGTTTCATAAAGCTTATTTAATGAACTCTCTTTCCTTATGTTTCTTTTTTCGATTTTTATGAAGCAAATTCTTTACATGTTATGTGTTTGAATGTTTAATAGTTTATTGTTAATGGATTTGTTTCATAATTCCCGTCCTACAGGCCATGGAGCCTGTGTTGGGATTTGTAGATTGCAGTATTGTTATTGTATTTTATATGAAAATAAATCTATCTGTCTATCTATCTATCTAGATAAATGAAATTGCAAAATTAAAGAGCACGTCAACGAATGAAACAAAGCATTGATTCACAATAGGCTTTCTACCATATCTGAATAAAATACGTAAAAAAAGACAAAATATCAAACATTGTTTAAATTCTAGAAAAAAGGGAAAAGGTTGTACATAAAGCGAATATTTTCAGCCTTACGATAAAAATGATCTGTCTTAGTCGTATCTAATTCCAACGGCTCTTTAATTTTAAATCTCGAAACTAAGTCAGTGTTTCTAAAATGAATTGGAAAACCAAGTAAAAATATACAATATCATAGTCAACGCGAAGGGAAGAAAAATCGCAGATTTTAAAATCTTGAAAAAGAAGGGCAAGATGTAGAATATGCGGAAGGGTAACATCAAAGCATTTTGGCTCCCTTCTTGATCATAGTCTCTTTCTGAAAACTATAATAACAACCTTTTGAATGTTTTATTTATGATTCATCAATAAAAGCATTTTTGCTCCCTTCTTGATCATAGGTCTCCTTCTGAAAACTGTAAGAACAATCTCTTGAATGTTTTAGTTATGATTCATCAATCAAAGCATTTTTGCTCCCTTCTTGATCATAGTCTCCTTCTGAAAACTGTAATAACAACCTTTTGAATGTTTTATTTATGATTGATCAACGAAAGCATTTTTGCTCCGTTCTTGATCATAGGTCTCCTTCTGAAAACTGTAATAACAACCTCTTGAATGTTTTATTTATGATTCATCAATCAAAGCATTTTTGCTCCCTTCTTGATCATAGTCTCCTTCTGAAAAGTGTAATAACAACCTCTTTAATGTTTTATTTATGATTCATCAATCAAAGCATTTTTTGTTTAAGATATTTTAAGTTAAGTAAATTTCGTTATTACCAAGTTTTTATTGAAAATTTCTGCTTATTACAATCAAGTTAGTAAATATTGTAAATATCATGACGATAGATGTTGGTTCTAAGCGATTCTTGAAACCGTACTTTGCTCCCTTCTTGATCATAGGTCTCCTTCTGAAAGCTATAATAACAACCTCTTGAATGTTTTATTTAGGATTCATCAATCAAAGCATTTTCTATTGAAGATATTTTAAATATGTAAATCTCGTTGTTACCAAGTTTTACCATAAAGGCAAAGATATGGTAAAGAAAACTGACCTGGTTCTCTCGATACTTGAATTATGCAGGGTTATCTTAATTTTGACAAGATTTTTTTTGTGTAAACTAAATTTCAGCTTGGGGTAGGGGGGCAAATTAAGATGTGGGAGGGGGGAACTTGGGTCTGGAGGGGGTAGTTTCCCCCCCCCCCTTCCCCATTGCAAATTGCGCCCCTTGAGGGATCAGTATATCCATGCCTCTGTGTCGGGCTTTCCCGCGATCGTCACTGTTGCCTCGATTACCCTAAGTTCTCACCTTACTTGTATCCTTTTACTCTCCCAGACATTCATAAATCGACTGAAAACACTTAGAACATTAATAAATTGATAACGATTTAAATTTGATATTTTATAATACAGTAAATTATCAACATGATTTGGTGGCATGACAATCCTGGATAAACGAACAACGCGTATAAATCTAAAATTAGACGTAATAGGTGGAAAATCATACTTTTAGCATGTGTTATTTACTTTGGATGATGTAATTATGATTATAATCACATTATTATGATTTACATTTTTTGTTTGATTGTCGTATCCAATTGGGGCGCTAGGTAACACAGTATTCTTTTTGTGCAAGTATCCAATTTGTTTGTGAGTGTGTTTTTTTTCACCTATTTGATTTTATTTTTCATTTAAATGTAAAGTAGAGCGAGTCTGCATACCTAAAAGTGTTAGGTACAATTATTCTGCATATAATGTAGTAAGAATTGTTTTCTAATTTACACTGTCCAATACTTTACCCCCACCCCTCCCTAATGTGCAAATATATAGCCCAAATTATATATTTTCAATCAGCTCTGTCACTTCTCTTTGTCTTGTCTCACGCTAAGCTGAAAGAAACTAACAAACAAAAAACAGTTCTGCAATCCGTTAATGAATGAACAACTAAAGCGGTAGGGCGTAGGTCATACAAGTACCCAATTTTTCGCTGACATTTTCATTTTCTTTGTCTTCCTCACACTCTTTTATTTATGATTCAGTCAAAATATGTACATACACATTTTTTAAGGTTGCTGATAAAACGTTAAAACTGGATGAAACTGCAGTTGAAATTGAAAGAAGAAGATATATTGCGCATTTATTATCAGAGCAGGGAGCGTTAGTTGGTAATCCCGAAAAAATTTCGACATTTCCAAAGGAGAGACTGAGCAGAAGAAAATTTAGGAATGCCAGATCCAATTTTCAAAATTTCATTTTCGGTAAGGATCTCGATAGTGAAGATTTGAGGACGAAAAATGTCAAAACTACAGGTATTGTACCGATTTGCTTGAATTACCAGTGTTGCTATCTGCTTCATGTATTTTTTCCATGAAGTAATACTTCGTCGCTGCTATAAAAATGATATATTTGAAGCCTCTATACACACAGAAATGCACTAAGTGGAGTATGGACAGAAACAAAGAAACGAGAGGACATAATAAAAGAAAAGCACTGAGGATGACTTGGCGGAGGTCCTTGTCGAAATATTTCCTTGTTTTCCCTCTTTATATTTTACTACTGGCTGATAAAATACTTGTGTTTTTTTTTCTTACCTATTTGATTTTATTTTTCATATATTATATCCTCTCGTTTCTTTGTTTCATGCGTCATGTATAGCCAGTGTGATCTTAGAATGTGTTTACGAGGAGTATGGAGTAAGATAAAATGAAAAACGAGAAAAAATATAATTGATAACACTTATCGTCGCAAAAACTTAAAATATGCTAACAATGGTTTGCAAACGATTAACACAGCCCAATAGAAAATCTATGATTGATTCAAGTTGCTGTCCGAAGTTGCCTACTAATACATCCATCTTATCACATATCTCAAAAATTCCGTACTATTGGGAGGCACAACTGTTACGAGACCAGATAGGAACACGGAGAAAACACAAAATTTGAAAAAGACAGGCCAAATTTTGTTGACGGTCCGGCGTGGTAAAAATAACTTCCCTAATGGCACCAGAAAACACACATGGGTGGCAAAAAATGAGTTATAAAGCTGACCAAGTGTTTTCTTGTCAAATTGGCCTTTAACTCTAGAGAGAAGTCAATAGGACTTCCTCAACTTCTCTCTCAACACATTGATTGCTAGTCACCCTGTTGCTAGTCCCGAATGTAAGCCTGAGGTCTAAAGGTCGTATCTGATACTTTCACACTTCTGAGGTAATTGTAAAAAACCGCTTATTTAGCTTTCCTCCAAGGGAGGCAAAGCAGGGTAATATCGATCAGGAGGATCGAAGTGTGATTGAGCATACTTTTCCCTGCTGACCCTCCTTTTGAATGCAACTCAGTTAAGCTATAAATTTCTCAGAAAAGCTTTTAATCTAAACTGAATGTGATTGAGCTGCTGTGAGACCCGGAAAATTGACTAACTTCTTTTTTTCTGGCAGAAATTGGAGGGCCAGAATGCAGTTAGCCATATTATTAGCCATAGTGGCTATTAGCCATAGTGGCTATTAGCCATATTATTTACCCATTCACTGCTAATACTGATGAAGAAATTTCATTTCAAACAGGTTCCAGTGTCATAGTGAAGCAATAGATCGATAAGTACTGGTGTTATAGATTTGTCTGTGGTTGTAATAATGAATCGAAATTCCCAAAAGCAAATATCCCATTAGTGAATATCGACTGTGATAATGATCAGAAAGCCTTTTTAGCCGTCTATGATTATGGTTCTGGTGGAGAAATTAGATGAAAAATGGTGATATTGTAATTTAAATGGAAAATTTGTCCTCTTCTCTGTGAATTATACATTTGAAGTTGGTGACTAAAAGTGTTCAATTGGAAAAAAGTGGTTTTGGCTTTTGTTTAAAATTTTTAAGTTGTTAGTAATAATAATTTAATTGGTGCCCGCTCATAGAAAAAAGAAAAAGCGGAGTTGTACAAAAGAGGAAAAAGAAAACAAGAACACTCGAACAACAGAAAAACACTTAAATAAACAAAAAATTCTTCAATCTATTCCAATCTATTCAGAGGCTTTGAATAGATTGGGGTGGAGGAGGAGCGTGTGTAGCTGTGTTGGCCTCAGGCGGCTTGGTGCTGCGGTGAGTTGTTAGACGTAGTAGTAGTAGTCTTCAATCGCACTCGTAGATAAAGTGTAGTGGTAGAAACTCGCACAATTTTTCCAACGTTTTCTTGTCACTTCGTTCAGATAACGGCATAATTTCAATTGGGTCCAACATATTTTGGGTCTCAGAACGTAAGTATTTCCCTCCCAAAATGACTATCGAAGTAAAAATTTGTGATATTTACAGTATACTGATCTTAATTTAAGTCCACCAGTTTGGGTCAACCAGTCCCATAAATACGACATATAGAGGAGGTGAGGGAGGGCCACTGCTGCGTAAACCTTCGCAAGGATCTTTCGGTTCAGGCTAAACTTGAGGGAAAAAAGAAGTTCCAGTAACCGGGGACTTCTAATATAAGATATGACCTATAGGCGTAACAGCAAGAACTTTGATGTTTTTCTTGTTGAAGATAATACCTTATTACCTTTTCTGTATTTCTTTTTTATGGGAGGAAACTGCAGAACAACCTATGGGCTTCTAGTAGGTCGCTCACTTCTCTATCTCTTTATTCTCTTCATCACTCAAATTCGCTATTTCTTTATTCTCTTCTTCAATCAAGTTCACAAAGTTGTTTGCTATCATAGCTGTGCATTGGTTTTGTGAATGACCAGAGGTTTGTAATCGGCTTCATATATAAGTTTTCATTAGGTAATACTTGGGTGTCTTCCTTGTTGAAGGTAATGCTTCATCACCTGTTTTGTTATTATTTTTTATGGCTTGTTACTGCAGAACGTAATATGGGCCACTAGTACGCCATTTAGTTTACTTGCTCGTAATTGTTTTGTTGATATGCTTTTTTTGTTCTTCTGGCCGGGAACAGCAGCCTCTAGTAAGCATGAACCTCTAGAGTAAGCAGGATAACATAGTTTGATGTTCTATTTGTTCCCTTCCTGACTCAAATTTGTAAGTATTTCTTATAATAGCTGTGCACTGGTGAGGTGAAGGAATTCTCTCTAAATCTATTTCAAAATATTCCCTCTCCTACAAAAATTTTGAAATTTGCCCAAAAATGCTCCAGTATTCAAAGTTCCTGACACAGTCTAGTCTGGTTTCTTGTGTCAATTCTTTTCGAACACAGTTACTCTGGCACATGCTTAATGGATGTTTATGATTGACAAAGTCGTCAGATCTACATAATTTAAATAGGTGAAAACCATTGTCATTCGGTTTGTCAGGTGATATGACGGAAAACACCATGTCAGGGTGCCATGCCAAACACCCATGCCATCACTCACTGTTACATTAAAACTGCCGACAATAATAGTTACATCACGAGGGGTCAGCGTCGCAAGATATCGGGATGAAGTAGCATTCTCTACTATAATAGATGCTCTGATACCTTGTTCCTTGCCCTTTTTTCCTAAAATTTTGGGTTTAAATGCCTAGATTCCTTTTGTGAACACAGTGTCTTGAAATGTGCGTGTCCTGTGGAGCATGTGTGCCCTCAAGTCTGGCATACTGCATGGGCCTTAATTGTCACCCGTTATTTTGTTGAGTAACTATCCTAAATTGCATTCGACTGTAGCAGTCGCTAACTTTACTAATGGCAAGTAACTTTTTTTTCTTTAAAATCATGTTCTGTTTATGTGCCCTGCCATGGAAGGCAGATTTAAATTAAAAAATAAAAAATAAAATAAAGCTCAATTTGGCACCCTTAATTTAGGGGAAGTGTTGGACTTCCTGCTAGGAAAATCACACAGCCTTGGTGATTTTTTCCTTCTTGCCTTGTGGGATGTACAGATGTGACTGCCTTTTTTTTAAAAGAGTGGAGAATATAATTCTAATGAAGACAGGCATGCTCCACAACAAAATAAAAATGTTTTTCTGTCTCTATTCTGGCTGCCTCAGAATCTTTTCCGACAGTAATTACTCCTCCTCTGATGAAATCCCATTAGTCCTAGAGCTTTGCTTATGCAAAGTGCTTTCACTATACCTGCATATTTATGTGTTTTCCCGAATTCTTCCGAATTGAAATTACGCTTTTTGAATAAAAGTCGCATATATATCTGGCTTGAAAGTATTTATTCACAAATAGACAAAAATCAAATCAAATGATCCAAATGAAACTAATATAGATATACGTGAACAAACCATTTCCCACAGAACGAAGGTTATTCTGGAATTGGTATTTACTCGATATGTCTGTAAAAAGGGTAAATAGAACTTAAAGTCGAAGAAATTGAGTAAAAAAATATCTCAGAGATATTATCTTAGAAAAGATTGTATTTATACAAAACAGAAGAGAAACAGAATACAAACTGTAAAGCCGTCAACTCTTTTGTCTTTATAAACAATCAACGTCTTTATACTTAGAAATCTAAACAAGGTGTTTAAGTATATTTTCATTATATTATTGTATTCTGTTGATATTAGCCTATTAACGTAGTTTTTCGATTTTTTTGTATTCATTCGATTTCGTATTTTTTCTTTTTTTTTCATCCCAAGATTTTATCTGTTTCTCTCCTTCATCTTTTTGCTTACTCAGCTCCTATTCACCTCTGACTGTTTTTGAAACAATTATGGTGAAAATGGTATGTAAAGACCGACCCTTGTCAATTGAAATCGAAAGCTTGAGTAACGAAAATTTGATGAGCAAAAGTCATTAGTTTAAAATTTATCGTTCAAAACGTATTAGCGTAAGTAAATTTGAATAAATTTAGAAAATGGGAAAATACCCCCAAAATGGGCTGCGACTTTGATAAAAAAAATTATACCATGAAATTTGATACATGTGAGAACTCTGAGGGACATGTCTGAGAGCCTGGAGGCTTTGAATTCCTTTTTACAATTGTAAAGTTGTTTTTTTAATCAGATGCTGGTGTAATTGTTCATTTTTTTGTAATCGCAATACATCATCATATAATACAACAACGCAACAATATTAAACAATACAAGAAACACAAATACAACATTGACTACCGAACAACAATGCTAAGTGCTGAGTAGACTGGTCTACGGATGATGTATTGTATTTTCTAAAAGGATGAAGGATCAATCCAGCGAAAACTTAAATGTTAGCTAGTGCCAATTTCTCCCGTTTTGTGCCACGAGCCAAAAATAGCTCATCGCTTTAGAAATGTCGTAAAGCTCTATCTTCCCGGTTGTAGAGGTTATACAGTCGCTAGATGACGTACTTGTTCCTTAACATATATGAATACCCTACAAAATAAATGACTACTAAAGGCCATTTATCCAGTAAAGCTTGTGGTTATACAGAACTGCGAAGTTGCACATCAGCTACCAGTTGATCTTTTTATGATATGCATTGAGGGCTCCTAAATCCTCTAGAAGTGCATTTTTGTCCCCAAATTTCAAAATTCTCTTGACATTTACATCAGATGGATATGCAGGAGGGGGGGGGTGTAACCTTCGACTTTGATGCTATGTTTTATGATGTTGCAGCTTCCGAGATTCGGAAGAATTTAATTGGACTAAACATACAATGTGAAGCTGGGGGGTGGACACTTCCCCTGTTATTGCTGTTACAATAGTGTTTAACGGGAAATGTGAGTGTTTTAAATACCAAAGCATTGTGATAAAATGTTGAACTCAATCATAAGAGCAAGGGTTGCATGGAGGTTATAGTGTCCTTCGTATTTCAAAATCTTCTATTTTGTTTTGTAAAGTAGATACACCTAAATGATCATTTACTCTCGAAGCTTTGCTATAGAAAAGTTGAAGCTTTAGCGTGCAGAAGGGGAGGAGGGGAGTGTTAGCCTTCCTCTCATATCAAAAATAACCTCTAGTATGATATTAAAAAAGGACATAAATTAAATGGAAAAAATTATTGTTTTTTTTTTGCAAATGAAAATAAACGGTGATGTTAATTTGAAACGAATAAAGATGATTCTATATATCAAGAAACTGCTATTTTCTCCCTGTCCTCTCTTTAGACTTGAGTTGTTTTTTTTTTTTTTTTTTTTTTTTTTTTTTTTTTTTTTTTTTTTTTTTTTTTTTTTTTTTTTTTTTTAATGCTTAAGGGTGAATGCTCTAGCGCAAGAATATGTGAAAACTTATATTTTATATCACAATGCTTCAAGAATGAAAGAAATTATTTATTCTTATTTACTTTTAACCATGAAAGCTCTGTTATGATTTTTTTTTTTTAAAGACAATCGGCACATAAAAGGCTTTCAATTGCCAACAGGCTGTATCTTTCGCACTGTAAAATAGATTAAGGAAAGTACTGGTCAAACTTTAGCATATAGAGGGGGTGGCAGCATTTTTGATATATTGGGTGATACCTGTTCGTTTGATCATCCATCATTGTGTATTATTCAATGTACGTGGTGACAAAAAAATTACAAAGAGTTCATCTTATCTTTTTATTTACATTTTTTCCTCTTTTCCTGTTATATTTATTAGGGACATTATGTTTATTATTTTATATTACATTATATTTATTGTTCGTTAAAATAGTTCAAAAATGGGTAAAATGGGTAAAAATTGTTCGTTAGTTCTTGTCAGAAGATCCGCATTTGGAGAACGTATATTTAGTTTTCTCATTTCTCATCTGAAGGGTTACTTTTTCACTGGGAAACCGTTTTTAACTAGCCTAGCTCGCTAACTTATGTACCGTTCTATTTTGTTTTTAATGGTTTTCCTTTTTTTCCTTTTTTTATTGAAAATGCATTCTGGTTAAAAGAGGATGTACTACGTCCGGTCTAAAGAGTTTGAGGGGGGGGGGGCAAGGATTTTTCTTCTTTATTTTTTAACGAAGATACAAAGAAGATATTTTTTCAAAATGTACAGGTGGCAATTTTATTTTCGTTTTTTCAATTTTTTTCAGTGAAATACAAAAAAAAAGTTATTTTCAAAATATAGGGGGGAGGGGAATTCCGAATTATGCCTATAAAAACATAGGTAAATATATCATAAAGTGTGAATTTTGTGAGATTTGGAGGACACTGATCTTCAGAACGATGATGGGGATTGTCATTTTGGAATCAGTTTGTGTCTGCAGACGAATTTAAATATTTTCAAGGATAGATGAAGAATGTGGGGTTAAATATGTTTCTCCTCAATTTTTGTTGACGCTACTGAAAAATATCTCATATAAAATCTTCAATATTACCCAAAGAGCTTTTACGATAACGTGGAAAACAAAGTGACAAATATTTTTTTTTCTTCTCAATATTTTTGCTGGTATCTAAAATGGTGTTGTAAAAAAAAGTCCTCAATATTACCAAAGAATTTGTAACAAAAAAAGGAAGAACTTGGCGGTAAAATTTTTTCACTCTATAGGTGTTGCTACTATCTGAAAATACCCTTATAAAAATATGCTCAATGTTACCAAGTAATTTGTACAAAGGGGTGAAAATGTTGTAGCAAACATTATACATAGCTGTAAAAAAGTGTTCAGTGTTTTGCTGATATCTAGGTTATTGTTTAAACTAAAATTCTGTTAGTGTTACAACTAGATTATTGTTATCACATTACTGTAAAAACGTGTTCAATGGTTTTTGCCGATATCTAGATTATTGTTGTAACTAAAGTTATGTTATTGTTATTACTACATTATTGTTATAACATTCCTGTAAAAAAAAGTGTTAAATGTTTTCGCTGATATCTCGATTATTGTTATAACTAAAGTTCTCATTGTTTGCAAATGGGTATTACCAAAAGGTGAAAAACGTGGTGGTAACATTTTTCTTTCAATAGTTGTTGCCGCTGTCAGAAAATATTGTTGTAATAAAAAAGTCCTCAAGGTTACCAAAGGGTTTTTACGAAACATACAGATGAGAACTTAAAACTTACAGTACTATTTAAAGTAGAAGAATTATAAACTTTTTAGTGTGTCAAATTTTGTTGCTAAAGTAGTTTCTCTTCTAGAGATACTAGTCAATTTACGAGAAGCTATATTACAAATTGGTCGTCATTTCCTGACAGATGAACCGAATTTGGCAAAAACATCTCTGATGCCAGATTTTTCACTTGACTCCCATTCAAAGGATATTGAAGTTTTTTCAACTGTTTCAAGAAGTAAAAGGCGACGAGCAAAAGCATTAGTTGGTTAGTTAATTTAATATTATATAATTAATATTATAATTAATATTTTTTATAATATTATAATATTACAGATGAGAACTTGACTGCAGACAAGTTAACTTTCATAACAATCACATGTCTTTGATTCTCTTTATATTGCTATTACACCTTTACTTTCTTATTTACACCCTACACGCTCACATTTGTGTTACCAGTAATTTATTTTAGTTTGTAATACTTTTTTCATTCTTATATTGTCATAAATTATATTGATTAGCGAATTTCCGTTATAGGTATTAGCTGATGATTGAACTTTTATATATATATAAAAAAACAAAAAAAAACAAAATATAAGAACGAGTAAAATCAAAATGTTTCATTTATTAAGGCTTATAAATATAAGTCTTAATAAATGTTAAGAGTATCAAAATAAATGCTAAAAATTTGTATTTTGAACCTTTACTAGAGTATCTTCCAATATCGTACCCTCCCTTCAAAACCTCCCTTCTTTAAACTAATCGGTGCTAATGACGCATTGTTGTTTATACAAACCAAATGTCTGTTAAACTGATTTTCTCTATTAACATCACTGGCAAAGATCAAATGTTATAAGATGATAAAATGAAATAAAAGAACAAAAGGAATTGTATCTTCCATTAACGTCGTTCTTCATGAAAAATAGTAAATTGAAAATAGGAAAAATAGCAAATGAAAAATAGCAAATAGGAAAAAGGCAAATGAAAAATAGCAAATTGAAATAGAAAAATAGGTGAATTGAAAAATAGCAAACTGCATATAGCTGCAGAGTTAAACGAAAGATGTAAAGTGAAAATATCGGTAAGAAAATAATAGTGTTTGACAGATCTTTCCTCTTTTTAATTAGAAATAACCCTTCGTGAATATTTCCAATCCCATTTATGTTAAATGTCATTGTTGCCAAGTATGAGCTACAAAACATAAGTATCGAGTATATGCATAACGAAAATTAAAAATGGAAATTTTTACACACAAGATTTTCCATACTCAGCACATAAGCAAGTATTGAAATATTTTGGGCATCACACTAGACAGAAGATAGGCGTTCTTGGATGGGACAGATTAAGGCATTTTGTATCCATGTATAATGTCAGGTGAATGGAATGGGGGCTATTGTCGGGGAAGGGACTAAGAGATGTTTCTTTTAAAAGCATCACGCAGGTACATTTCATTTTAGTTCATAAGATAATTTCAAAAGTGGATGTGCTAGATCTGAACGTCTGACTCCCTTTGTTTGTAATGTACAGTAAATCTAGAGTTTTTTTTTTTTTTTTAATTAATCTAGAGTAAAAGAACATGGGGAGAGGATGTATATTTTAGAGCTGAGTTGTCTATAGACGAACCTAAATGGTTAATTTCTTAAAGAGGTCATTTTATGCCACTTGGGGCAAAAAGATATTTAGAATTGGTTAGAATGCAGAGTAGTCCTTACAGTTGTCCGATATGTAGAGAGTGCAAAGAAAATTTGTTGTATTTTCTGGGGAAGTGTGAAGGTTTAAGGGATTTGAGAAATGAAGTTTTGGTGTAAATGAGGGGAAGTGTTGTGGGTGAAAAATTGTTAGGGAATGGATGTCTTATCATTACTAGGACTCTGGCGATGTTTTCCCTTTTGGGCATGAACCACATTGAGAATGATGAATATGATGATTCTGTTTATATTAAGATTTTTCATTGGTGTTTTTTCTTGTTTTAATCGTTTTCTTCAATTTTTTGATTTATTGTTCTGATTGTTTTTGCATGTTGTTTTCTTCTTTTCCCCCCCTTTTTTGTGGCTATTTCCCTGTGGGATTTTTTGTGTTTCAAGTATACCATACTATTCTCATCAAATAACGGTACACAACATAAGATCGGCAATGAACTGTCGTTTCGAATTGCATATCATGTTTGTTTTTTGAGTTAGTTAAACTGTCCTCTGAACGGGTGCAATTGACAATGTACATCTTACGTCTTTGTTGATTAAATATAGCATTTATTTTAGACTTCGAGCGTACGGAGGAAGATGAACTTGGATTTAAGCGAAATGACATAATTACAATAGTAAGTCGGAAGGACGAACACTGTTGGGTAGGAGAATTAAATGGGCTACGAGGCTGGTTTCCAGCCAAGTTTGTTCAGCTCCTAGATGAGCGAAGTAAGCAGTATTGCAAGGCCGGAGATGACTCAGTTTCTGAGAAGATAGCTGATTTTGTCAGAGGTTGCCTTTGTCCTGCCGTGAAGGAAATATTGGAGTATGGACTCAAAAAGCCAAAAATTTTAGGTATTTGTTTCGTTTTACTTTTTCTTTAAAAATGCTATTTGTTTGTGTAAATTTATGAAAAACGAAACAATCGTGAAGCCAAAAGAAAATAAATTATGAAGGACAAAACGAATTATCTTTATTAGTTACAAGAGAGGGCGTTTTTATTGTTGGTCTAAATATATATATATATATATATATATATATATATATATATATATATATATATATATATATATATATATATATATATATATATATATATATATAATATATATATATATATATATATATATATATATATATATATATATATATATATATATATATATATATATATATATATATATATATATTTCCAATTTTTAACAGATCTGTTGCCTGTTTTTCGACTTGTTCGAAGTAGTTTGGCTTTGATGATTTTTTTTTTTTTTTTTTTTTTTTTTTTTGGTAAGTATGGACTTAAAAACTGCAAATTTTAGGTAGATATTTGAATATTTTTTTTTTCTCTGTAAACTGAAATCTGTAAATTGTAAATTGCTATTAAATATTTTTTTCCTTTTTTTGTCCATTCTTGGCATTCACTTTCTAATAGCCAGGTAAAAAAGTGCTTTCCAGATAAACTTTATTTAATATTTTAAGACAAGTAGTTCAGTTAGGTCAATGGAACTTCCAGAGATTTTTATGATTTGATGTTTGGCTGATTCCTGGAAGTTTCATCCAGGGATCAGCAGAAACAGTCCAAAAGGTGATTATTTACCCTGAATGAAAGCATAGTGCATCATTATGTCTTTTATTTTGAACTTGATTTGTCCTGACCACAATTCGCATTCAAAAAACTCTTTTCTATCGTGTCCGTTGCTTGTAATTGACAGCCCTCATAAACAGCCCTCACTAAGGGGCCATGACTTTTCTCAGATAGGGCTTGGGTCCTGAAATCGATCCGGCAGAACTCAGACATATGATGTTGTGAATAAAACGTCAGTTTTCTCGGGATTTTGTTCGTGGTTGGGTCCTATTGCTCTACTTGGACTTGGGTGTTCGTCGCTTGCATATGGTTCCTCACTTCACTCCATTAGGGCGTGGACCTTTGGTTCGTGAATGACATTATGTAGAATTAATATTGCCTTCCTCAGGTCGCTTTGCCAGTCAGGTCCTCAGTCAGGTCTAATAGTGCCCTCAGGTCGCTTTGCCAGTCAGGTCCTCAGTCAGGTCTAATATTGCCCTCAGGTCCTCAGGTCGCTTTCTCAGTAAAGACTGGGAAATTGGTTCTTCGACCCCTGTATCGATCTAGACTAGTCTGTTATATAGAGGCATTCCAAAGTGAAATTTCATATGCAATTGAAAAAATAAAATCTACTTTAAGAGGGTCAACAAAGTTGACAAAAAGTGGAATATGTTTGAGAAACTAAATTTTCAAACTACGAAAATACTTAAATTCTATGAAGCCCTTATTTTCTGTTCCTTCTTGAAATTTATTGTACATTTTCAGTGATATTTTTGGTGGATGTACATTTTATTTGTATTGCTGACTGTTTATGGTTTTATATGGTCTACACTGTTTGCGCTATATCTGCAGTACGGAGACATTTCAAGTAACGAAGTCTTTACGCTAATACTCTTCACCAATGTAAAATTATGTCCATGGTGTGGTTTTCGGGACACACCTCTCTAAAAGGGGTACCCTATCTAAAACATTCGCACGTTGCTCATGGTTTTACTCACCGATAAATTGTCAATCTTTAAAACAATGCTTTTTTATTTATTTATTTAAACAATGCGTTTTATTTATTTTTTTTGTGCCTTTACAAAACTTCTAGATATTTTCATGCATTCAGTGACGTTTTTGATTTTTTTTTTCAGATTTCTATAGCTGATATGCTTTGTGGTCTTAAAATGTTTTATACTATATTTTATACAATGTTTTATACAATTTTATACAATGTTTTATATTTGTAGTTGTCCGTTTTTGCGATGACTCTCCTTGCTATGCACATTTTTTTATAGAGTGCAGTTTTGGTGGCATGGTAAGGGCCTACCACCTCGAAATTGAATCCTAGGTACGGCCTTACGACGCCAAGATCTGGAATTAGCTCATTTAATATTTGCAATTATATTCCGAAATTTTAATAAATTATGTCCCAGTTGTATTCCAATTATTATCATTAAGATCTCCTATTTAAGGAAGAGGCGTATAAATGCAAAGTTTCATATATCTAGTTGCATGCCGTGGCTGTTATTTTTTAGGCACGTGCGGAGTAATAGACAAAAACGTTTAATATAGTTTTAGAACGTTTTAAACGTTTTAAAACGTTCAAAAACATTTAATATAGTATTAGGGTAGGAGAAATAGCACGCTTTAAGTAAAACCATGCATCAAAGTAGGGATCGTTTTTTTTGCTAGTCAGTGGAAAAGATAGACATGTGTAATTAGATCAGAGAAAAGTTTTTAGATCGAAATTTGTCAAAACATGCTTTTTATTGCCAGTCAACTTTTGCAGTAAGGTTAGCTTCAGCGTACCCATTTTCAAAATTTGGCAGGATTTGCACCGACGTATGAAGAATGCGAAGAGTAATTTGCGAAAGCAGAAAGCATGACTCACATGACCGTTTTACAGAATGCATTGTCTTTTTCAGGGTGGTGGGTTGCCTCTTTGCCAGAAAAGACTCAAAGCGAGAAGAAACGGTTTAGGACAAGCATCATCCTGTATAACGCATGGTATATAAAAATTGTGGGACCGGCTAATTTTTGAGTTTCCACCCGTGTACTAGTATCAGTGCTTGAATTGCTAATGTTTTTGTTTTTGTTAATTGTAAATGTTAATGTTGATGTATGTTGATTTGAAAATCATTTTTAGGTACCCCTTGTCATCCTTGGCTGTTTCTGGAAGAAGCAGCCGTTCGTCAAGTTGAAAAGGATTTCAACTCAGTTTATAGCAGGCTGGTTCTTTGCAAAACGTTTCGTCTTGATGAAGATGGCAAGGTTCTCACTCCTGAAGAAGTAAGCTTACTAGTTTTTGTCCCCTTTATTCTTATCCCGAATTCGGTTGTCGTGTACTTTTGTTTTGTTTGTAGCGTCGTGCAAACGTAATAAAGCACTATTCATATGAAGATTGTAATAGAATTTGATGATGGCAAACTGCGGCCTCTAAAAATTTAAGGAAATTTTATAATTCGCCTCTCAAAATTAAACAGGGTCATTCAATTAGTAATTTTGCTAATCTGATAATCATTACCAAAGAATTTGAGGTTTCTTTTTTTGCGTTTTTTCTGATTGGCAGATTTTGTACTCTATTTGCCCGAAATCTTTCATTAGCTAGTTTTCCAATTTGAAATTGAGGCAAATGCTGTTAGGCAGTTTCTTCAATCATTTTTCTTCTTAGGTTACTTAAGGTTTTTTTTACTTTAAGTTAAGTTTCTTCTTTTAAATAAGTTTGTTCGATCTTTTAAACTAATTTTGCCGCATCAATCAATTTTTCTCTATTTTGTTTGATTTTAAAGTTATTTCTAGGCTTTTAGTTTTTCAAAAAGGTTTCACAATTCCCGACACATAGTAACAAACAGTGCTGATTCGCGGAGCTGTTCGGTGAACTGATCAGGCCCGAAATGTATCTAGTCAGCTGCGAAGCTAATTTAATGGAGAAAGTGGGGCTCGTGTTTTTTGTTACGCTTTCTACAAGGTTCAATTGAATATATGATAAACACCCTCATTTTTATGCTCTTATAACGGTGGTGGTTATGTCTGACGGCCTCTTATATCTGACGGTGGTGTGAATCGTGAAGCTTAAATAACATATATAAGAAGTTGAAAATTATAATAGAACAAATAAAGCCATCTTAGCTAATGTGTGCCCTTTTAGCAATTCTGTGATAATTATTAAAAAATAATAAGTTGATATTTAGAACACTTAATTTCTCTTGGATGCTTATAATTTTATTTCTGAAAAAGAATAAAAGGTCTCAAAACAGACAACCCTGATTATGTCTTCAACACAACAGGGATGATACGGTTTTAGAGGATCTCAGCACGCATTAATTCGATCCTCAAAAACACTCACTTGGCTAGTTTAGAAGTCGTTTCATTAAATGCTGTGTAGGGCTAGCAGTAGCTGGATCCATAAACGCTGATACTCCTGCTTAACGAATGGCAAGCTTTACAGAAGAATTAGCTTATATGACCGTCAAGATCTTTCTTTGTGATGTGATGTAGTTATGAGGGCTACGTTAACTTATATTAACGTATCCACGTGTTGACGGTAACCAATGAGAGGTGTAATTTTCTAGGGGTACAGCCCAGTGAAGTATTTTTTGAAAATAAAACAAAAAACATATGTTTTTCATTTGGTTTTTCTCGATGCACGATTTGTTTTATTCTGGCTTATCTGAGGAGTCAATTCTTCTTTTGCGGTACACTATTTTCTGATGAACGGTGACGTTAAGATATCTTTTGGAAGCTTGCAGCTCAATCTTCCAGCTAACAAAGGCATTGATCCGAAGTATACTGAACGATAATGATTGGTCACAGCATCAATATAGCGCATAAAGCGCACAATAGCGCATAAAGCCGTTCATACAGCCAATAAGGTTTTTTCAGTAACTTTCGAGTGGGTCAGGGAAAGTTAAACATCGTTTATCTAAAGTTAAACACCGTTTATCGAAAGTTAAACACCGTTTATCGAAAGTTAAACATCGTTTATCGAACGTTAAACACCGTTTATCGAAAGCTAAACACCGTTTATCGAAAATTAAACACCGTTTATCGAAAGTTGAACACCGTTTATCGAAAGTTAAACGCCGTTTATCGAAAGTTAAACACCGTTTATTGAAAGTTAAACACCATTTATCACCGTTTATCGAAGTTAAACACCGTTTATCGAAAGTTAAACACCGTTTATCTAAAGTTAAACAACGTTTATCGAAAGTTAAACACCGTTTATCGAAAGTTAAACACCGTTTATCGACAGTTAAACACCGTTTATCGAAAGTTAAACACCGTTTCCCGTAAAACCAAAAAAGTAGACCAATTGCAGAAGAGAACTGATACTGAAATTCATAATTGAAAAAGTTTGGCGTGCTGAACAGTGTTTCTACTGTCTAAGGATTTTGCTTAGATTTGATGTATGTCTTCGGATAAAAGAACGCAGTTACGGAATTCTGGAAAAAACTGCAGTTATGGAAAAAACCGCAGTTACGGAAAAACCAGAATCCTATTAAAAATGTCAAATTCACCCTTCTCTTATAATATTTACCCCAAATCATCAGGGAATTCCCCTACAAATCCTAATTTTCTGTCCGATGCCATTTCGTGGTCAAACCCAAATTTTGATATAATCTGATCTGGAACTTTTTTTTATCTATAGCATTGGGTATTGGCATTTTTTGTTACAAGAATTTTTTGGCAAACCCCTTAAAAAAGGAAATTTTGGAGAACCTTGCTGGCCAGCAGTAGAGAAAGACGTTTCAAGTCTGGGTGAAATCCCAATGTCGTACCTGTGAACGTATACGATGGGAAAAAAAAAACTGCCGGTTTTTTGCGGTCATGTACTTAGACTCTGAGACTAGATGGCGCCTAATGGCTTACGGAAAATTCGACTGGATCTGAAACGCCATATATGGATTTTCTTCGGAACACCTCTGACGCTTAATGGGTTTTAAAAGGAGCTTATTTAAAAGAATGATTCTGAATCAGAATTTTTTTTTTTTTTTTTTTCAAATGAAAGCCAGCCGAGTGTCCATAATTATGTTACTGATGAAAAATTATTTTATTCGTTTATTTGCTATGTTTTTTTTCCTTTTTTTACTTTCGGCTCATAACACATAAATACAAAAATAATCAACAGAATTCGTTTTATATATTAAAATCTTTGCTAGTGTAGAATTTGTTAATCCTGTTATTCTGGTTGGGTATCTCTACGGCTTGCTAAAGCTGGTTGTTGCAAATGCCTGGTTGGGGTTGTCTCAGTCAAAGATAATATGGAATTAAATAGTAAAGGAAAAACAAATCTTTCGATCTACTCTCGCTCTTCAGGACTGAATAGGTTCAGTAGCAAACTAGATACAATGGAAGAGAAAAATGAAATAAATAAAGTGAAACTACTGGGTTTTACTAACCTTTGTTTGTTATTTAATCAGAATAAGCTTTTAAAAGCTTCTGTAATCCAATTTAACTATCTAAGCACGTCTTTGTTTCCAGTGTTTCTAGGCTTCGTTATAACACTTTCGAACAGTCTTTGGATCTTCATGCATTTTAGCACCGACGTCCCAAAGTAATTTATTCTTTTTATTTGCCGTACTTTCTACCGTTATCAGCGTGTTTTGAAATTCCACTAATTCACACTTAGAACCGACATTTTCATTGCTTAATACAGTTTCAACCTTTGAAATCCAGGTTAAATTTTTTTTTTTTAATTCAGAAATCTTTGATTCCAGCTTATGAAGCTTTTCAGCGAGGACAAGGATTTCTGGTTTTCCTAAACTATAGAGAATAGGCCCACTAAATCTAAATTGTTAGCTAAAGTATTTAATGTTCTTTTATCCGTAGACTTTCCCTGTTCAGGCATTTCTTGCATTTCAGCATTGTCGAATAGATTTAAAAGATCAGGATAAATAATTTTGATAAAATCCTTAGTTTCACAATTATTTCCGGCAACGTAGCGTGTATATAATTCAGATTTAAAATCAAAAATGCCAAATATTGTAAATAAAATATTGTAAATTCAAAAAATATGTATTCTAGTTGAATGTCACTCCTCATGTAATTTCATATAACTGGTGACGCAATTTTCACTATTAACAATACCAGATAAAGCCTCGGACAAATCCAAGTGTTATTACACCGAAGTCATTGAATGAACTGATTGAGAATCGTTCTTAACAAACTCAATTTCGGGTAATGGTTTGGTAGAGACAAATAATTTATAATCTAAGCTTTAAAAGAAGTTATACAAGTTCAAAAATTTCAGTCAATCTACAATTCTTTGGCATTTTCTTAACATACATTATGTACATCAGTCTCCAGTTGCCATGAATTTACTGTAATTTTCGCGTAAAGGCTAAAGAACGAAGGGAAGGAAATTCCTTTTATTTATTTTTATTTTATTACGGAAGAGTATCCGGACAAATTTGTGACAAGTTGTTCTGACAATGTGATTATTTTCTCCCTTCAAAAATGACGGCAAAAGAGAGAGAAAGAGAGAAAATTTTTATGAAATTTTTCATTTTGGAAAGTAATTACCAATAAACTTTTCACTCATTTTTACCTATCGATGCATTCATGCTCTTAATACAACTCCACGGTTTATTGTTATAGAAACATTTAGCTGCCTAGTCTTATATGACTGGATTAAAAAAAGAAAGAATGTATTTACGGTAATAGCCTTCGTCATCTACTTATTGCAAAGTAATTACCAATCTACTTTTTTCTCTTTTTTTAGCTTTTATATCGATGCATTCAGGCTGTTAATATAACGCACGATGCAGTTCATGCTCAGATGGACGTTAAGCTGCGCAGTCTTATTTGTTTAGGGCTAAATGAGCAGGCATTACACCTCTGGCTCGAAGTCTTATGCTCAGCAACGGAGACAGTTCAGAAATGGTAAGCTTCTCTGTCTCATTATCAATGCGTCAGTGTAAATAGCTTGTGCTAAACATCACGGCAATGACAATTGTCAATGGATTAAAACTTGGGCACTTCAAACATCTTAGATATAAATATGCTAGACCTAACCTAGTCTTGTGACGATTGCCTAAGGGTTTAGGGGCTCTTGTAAGTGGCTGTATGTCGAGCCAAAAGGGCAAAAAGTGTGGTTCGATCTCTCCCTGTCTTGGTCTGCAAAGAAATGAACGTTGAGATCATTACAACACGTTTTAAAAGAGACCGTTAAATGTGATTTGCGGATGTTGGTTGTTACCTAATTGACAGATATTTACTGATAGACTACCAAAGATTGTGCTACTTGGCAATGCAGATAGGCTAAGCGAAAAATAGAAAGTTTTCAAATGGGACGAGGAAAGGTTACAGACGATTTTGACACGATTTACGTAGGTAAGTGATGTGGGAATTTGTGCATTTTTTTCGCTTAGACTTACCAAAAATTTTGGTTTTTGGCCATGCACCTGGATTAAACTGAAAAGTAAAAACCCATCAGATGGAGTGGGAAGAGGCTACGGATTATCGTAAAATGTGATTTACGTATTTACATAATTTACGGATTGTTAAGGATGTGCTACCAAAGTTGTGCTTTTGGCAGTTTTGTGCCGAAAGTTTTGTGTTGGTAACGTTTTGTTGGAAGAAAAGCACAAATTTTTATGTTGGTAGTGTTTTGTTGGAAGAAAAGCACAAATTTTTGTGTTGGTAACGTTTTGTTGGAAGAAAAGCACAAATTTTTGTGTTGGTAACGTTTTGTTGGAAGAAAAACACAAATTTTTATGCAGTTGAAGTTCCTGCAAAACATACTAAAGTCTAAAAAGTGAAATACTTAAAGGAGGACTTAGGGCTCTTGTAAGTGGTTGTATGTCGAACCAAAAGGGCAAAAAGTGTGGTTCGATCTCCCACTTTCTTGGTCTGCAAAGAAATGAACGTTAAGATCATTAGAACACGTTTTAAAAGAGACCGTAAAATGTGATTTGCGGATGTTGGTTGTTACCTAATTGACAGATATTTACTGATAGACTACCAAAGATTGTGCTTCTTGGCAATGCAGATAGGCTAAGCGAAAAATAGAAAGTTTTCAAATGGGACGAGGAAAGGTTACAGACGATTTTGACACGATTTACGTAGGTAAGTGATGTGGGAATTTGTGCATTTTTTTCGCTTAGACTTACCAAAAATTTTGGTTTTTGGCCATGCACCTGGATTAAACTGAAAAGCAAAAAGCCATCAGATGGAGTGGGAAGAGGCTACGGATTATCGTAAAATGTGATTTACGTATTTACATAATTTACGGATTGTTAAGGATGTGCTACCAAAGTTGTGCTTTTGGCAGTTTTGTGCCGAAAGTTTTGTGTTGGTAACGTTCTGTTGGAAGAAAAGCACAATTTTTTGTGTTGGTAATGTTTTGTTGGAAGAAAAGCACAAATTTTTGTGTTGGTAACGTTCTGTTGGAAGAAAAGCACAAAAATTTTTGTGTTGGTAACGTTTTGTTGGAAGAAAAGCACAAATTTATGTGTTGGTAACGTTTTGTTGGAAGAAAAACACAAATTTTTAAGCAGTTGAAGTTCCTGCAAAACATACTAAAGTCTAAAAAGTGAAAGGAGGACTTAGGGCTCTTGTAAGTGGTTGTATGTCGAACCAAAAGGGCAAAAAAGTGTGGTTCGATCTCCCACTGTCTTGGTCTGCAAAGAAATGAACGTTGAGATCATTAGAACACGTTTTAAAAGAGACCGTTAAATGTGATTTGCGGATTTTTGTTGTTACCTAATTGACAGATATTTACTGATAGACTACCAAAGATTGTGCTACTTGGCAATGCAGATAGGCTAAGCGAAAAATAGAAAGTTTTCAAATGGGACGAGGAAAGGTTACAAACGATTTTGACACGATTTACGTAGGTAAGTGATGTGGGAATTTGTGCATTTTTTTCGCTTAGACTTACCAAAAATTTTGGTTTTTGGCCATGCACCTGGATTAAACTGAAAAGCAAAAACCCATCAGATGGAGTGGGAAGAGGCTACGGATTATCGTAAAATGTGATTTACGTATTTACATAATTTACGGATTGTTAAGGATGTGCTACCAAAGTTGTGCTTTTGGCAGTTTTGTGCCGAAAGTTTTGTGTTGGTAACGTTTTGTTGGAAGAAAAGCACAAATTTTTGTGTTGGTAACGTTTTGTTGGAAGAAAAACACAAATTTTTATGCAGTTGAAGTTCCTGCAAAACATACTAAAGTCTAAAAAGTGAAATACTTAAAGGAGGACTTAGGGCTCTTGTAAGTGGTTGTATGTCGAACCAAAAGGGCAAAAAGTGTGGTTCGATCTCCCACTTTCTTGGTCTGCAAAGAAATGAACGTTAAGATCATTAGAACACGTTTTAAAAGAGACCGTAAAATGTGATTTGCGGATGTTGGTTGTTACCTAATAGACAGATATTTACTGATAGACTACCAAAGATTGTGCTACTTGGCAATGCAGATAGGCTAAGCGAAAAATAGAAAGTTTTCAAATGGGACGAGGAAAGGTTACAGACGATTTTGACACGATTTACGTAGGTAAGTGATGTGGGAATTTGTGCATTTTTTTCGCTTAGACTTACCAAAAATTTTGGTTTTTGGCCATGCACCTGGATTAAACTGAAAAGCAAAAACCCATCAGATGGAGTGGGAAGAGGCTACGGATTATCGTAAAATGTGATTTACGTATTTACATAATTTACGGATTGTTAAGGATGTGCTACCAAAGTTGTGCTTTTGGCAGTTTTGTGCCGAAAGTTTTGTGTTGGTAACGTTTTGTTGGAAGAAAAGCACAAATTTTTGTGTTGGTAACGTTTTGTTGGAAGAAAAGCACAAATTTTTGTGTTGGTAACGTTTTGTTGGAAGAAAAGCACAAATTTTTGTGTTGGTAACGTTTTGTTGGAAGAAAAACACAAATTTTTATGCAGTTGAAGTTCCTGCAAAACATGCTAAAGTCTAAAAAGTGAAATACTTAAAGGAGGACTTAGGGCTCTTGTAAGTGGTTGTATGTCGAACCAAAAGGGCAAAAAGTGTGGTTCGATCTCCCACTGTCTTGGTCTGCAAAGAAATGAACGTTAAGATCATTAGAACACGTTTTAAAAGAGACCGTAAAATGTGATTTGCGGATGTTGGTTGTTACCTAATTGACAGATATTTACTGATAGACTACCAAAGATTGTGCTTCTTGGCAATGCAGATAGGCTAAGCGAAAAATAGAAAGTTTTCAAATGGGACGAGGAAAGGTTACAGACGATTTTGACACGATTTACGTAGGTAAGTGATGTGGGAATTTGTGCATTTTTTTCGCTTAGACTTACCAAAAATTTTGGTTTTTGGCCATGCACCTGGATTAAACTGAAAAGCAAAAAGCCATCAGATGGAGTGGGAAGAGGCTACGGATTATCGTAAAATGTGATTTACGTATTTACATAATTTACGGATTGTTAAGGATGTGCTACCAAAGTTGTGCTTTTGGCAGTTTTGTGCCGAAAGTTTTGTGTTGGTAACGTTCTGTTGGAAGAAAAGCACAATTTTTTGTGTTGGTAATGTTTTGTTGGAAGAAAAGCACAAATTTATGTGTTGGTAACGTTTTGTTGGAAGAAAAACACAAATTTTTAAGCAGTTGAAGTTCCTGCAAAACATACTAAAGTCTAAAAAGTGAAAGGAGGACTTAGGGCTCTTGTAAGTGGTTGTATGTCGAACCAAAAGGGCAAAAAGTGTGGTTCGATCTCCCACTGTCTTGGTCTGCAAAGAAATGAACGTTGAGATCATTAGAACACGTTTTAAAAGAGACCGTTAAATGTGATTTGCGGATTTTTGTTGTTACCTAATTGACAGATATTTACTGATAGACTACCAAAGATTGTGCTACTTGGCAATGCAGATAGGCTAAGCGAAAAATAGAAAGTTTTCAAATGGGACGAGGAAAGGTTACAAACGATTTTGACACGATTTACGTAGGTAAGTGATGTGGGAATTTGTGCATTTTTTTCGCTTAGACTTACCAAAAATTTTGGTTTTTGGCCATGCACCTGGATTAAACTGAAAAGCAAAAACCCATCAGATGGAGTGGGAAGAGGCTACGGATTATCGTAAAATGTGATTTACGTATTTACATAATTTACGGATTGTTAAGGATGTGCTACCAAAGTTGTGCTTTTGGCAGTTTTGTGCCGAAAGTTTTGTGTTGGTAACGTTTTGTTGGAAGAAAAGCACAAATTTTTGTGTTGGTAACGTTTTGTTGGAAGAAAAACACAAATTTTTAAGCAGTTGAAGTTCCTGCAAAACATACTAAAGTCTAAAAAGTGAAATACTTAAAGGAGGACTTAGGGCTCTTGTAAGTGGTTGTATGTCGAACCAAAAGGGCAAAAAGTGTGGTTCGATCTCCCACTTTCTTGGTCTGCAAAGAAATGGACGTTAAGATCATTAGAACACGTTTTAAAAGAGACCGTAAAATGTGATTTGCGGATGTTGGTTGTTACCTAATTGACAGATATTTACTGATAGACTACCAAAGATTATGCTACTTGGCAATGCAGATAGGCTAAGCGAAAAATAGAAAGTTTTCAAATGGGACGAGGAAAGGTTACAGACGATTTTGACACGATTTACGTAGGTAAGTGATGTGGGAATTTGTGCATTTTTTTCGCTTAGACTTACCAAAAATTTTGGTTTTTGGCCATGCACCTGGATTAAACTGAAAAGCAAAAACCCATCAGATGGAGTGGGAAGAGGCTACGGATTATCGTAAAATGTGATTTATGTATTTACATAATTTACGGATTGTTAAGGATGTGCTACCAAAGTTGTGCTTTTGGCAGTTTTGTGCCGAAAGTTTTGTGTTGGTAACGTTTTGTTGGAAGAAAAGCACAAATTTTTATGTTGGTAGTGTTTTGTTGGAAGAAAAGCACAAATTTTTGTGTTGGTAACGTTTTGTTGGAAGAAAAGCACAAATTTTTGTGTTGAAAACGTTTTGTTGGAAGAAAAACACAAATTTTTATGCAGTTGAAGTTCCTGCAAAACATACTAAAGTCTAAAAAGTGAAATACTTAAAGGAGGACTTAGGGCTCTTGTAAGTGGTTGTATGTCGAACCAAAAGGGCAAAAAGTGTGGTTCGATCTCCCACTTTCTTGGTCTGCAAAGAAATGAACGTTAAGATCATTAGAACACGTTTTAAAAGAGACCGTAAAATGTGATTTGTGGATGTTGGTTGTTACCTAATTGACAGATATTTACTGATAGACTACCAAAGATTGTGCTACTTGGCAATGCAGATAGGCTAAGCGAAAAATAGAAAGTTTTCAAATGGGACGAGGAAAGGTTACAGACGATTTTGACACGATTTAAGTAGGTAAGTGATGTGGGAATTTTTGCATTTTTTTCGCTTAGACTTACCAAAAATTTTGGTTTTTGGCCATGCACCTGGATTAAACTGAAAAGCAAAAAGCCATCAGATGGAGTGGGAAGAGGCTACGGATTATCGTAAAATGTGATTTACGTATTTACATAATTTACGGATTGTTAAGGATGTGCTACCAAAGTTGTGCTTTTGGCAGTTTTGTGCCGAAAGTTTTGTGTTGGTAACGTTCTGTTGGAAGAAAAGCACAATTTTTTGTGTTGGTAATGTTTTGTTGGAAGAAAAGCACAAACTTTTGTGTTGGTAACGTTCTGTTGGAAGAAAAGCACAAAAATTTTTGTGTTGGTAACGTTTTGTTGGAAGAAAAGCACAAATTTATGTGTTGGTAACGTTTTGTTGGAAGAAAAACACAAATTTTTAAGCAGTTGAAGTTCCTGCTAAACATACTAAAGTCTAAAAAGTGAAAGGAGGACTTAGGGCTCTTGTAAGTGGTTGTATGTCGAACCAAAAGGGCAAAAAGTGTGGTTCGATCTCCCACTGTCTTGGTCTGCAAAGAAATGAACGTTGAGATCATTAGAACACGTTTTAAAAGAGACCGTTAAATGTGATTTGCGGATTTTTGTTGTTACCTAATTGACAGATATTTACTGATAGACTACCAAAGATTGTGCTACTTGGCAATGCAGATAGGCTAAGCGAAAAATAGAAAGTTTTCAAATGGGACGAGGAAAGGTTACAGACGATTTTGACACGATTTACGTAGGTAAGTGATGTGGGAATTTGTGCATTTTTTTCGCTTAGACTTACCAAAAATTTTGGTTTTTGGCCATGCACCTGGATTAAACTGAAAAGCAAAAACCCATCAGATGGAGTGGGAAGAGGCTACGGATTATCGTAAAATGTGATTTACGTATTTACATAATTTACGGATTGTTAAGGATGTGCTACCAAAGTTGTGCTTTTGGCAGTTTTGTGCCGAAAGTTTTGTGTTGGTAACGTTTTGTTGGAAGAAAAGCACAAATTTTTATGTTGGTAGTGTTTTGTTGGAAGAAAAGCACAAATTTTTGTGTTGGTAACGTTTTGTTGGAAGAAAAGCACAAATTTTTGTGTTGGTAACGTTTTGTTGGAAGAAAAACACAAATTTTTAAGCAGTTGAAGTTCCTGCAAAACATACTAAAGTCTAAAAAGTGAAATACTTAAAGGAGGACTTAGGGCTCTTGTAAGTGGTTGTATGTCGAACCAAAAGGGCAAAAAGTGTGGTTCGATCTCCCACTTTCTTGGTCTGCAAAGAAATGAACGTTAAGATCATTAGAACACGTTTTAAAAGAGACCGTAAAATGTGATTTGCGGATGTTGGTTGTTACCTAATTGACAGATATTTACTGATAGACTACCAAAGATTGTGCTTCTTGGCAATGCAGATAGGTTAAGCGAAAAATAGAAAGTTTTAAAATGGGACGAGGAAAGGTTACAGACGATTTTGACACGATTTACTGATTTACGTAGGTAAGTGATGTGGGAATTTGTGTATTTTTTTCGCTTAGACTTACCAAAAATTGTGCTTTTTGGCCATGCACCTGGATTAAACTGAAAAGCAAATAGCCATCAGATGGAGTGGGAAGAGGCTACGGATTATCTTAAAATGTGATTTACGTATTTACGTAATTTACGGATTGTTAAGGAGGTGCTACCAAAGTTGTGCTTTTGGCAGTTCACCCGGGGTGAACAAAAAGCAGGACCTCCTCACATTGGAATAATTTTAAAGGAAGTGGGTATTTCATGGGAGGAGGTATTATAAGTCATTGTCTGCCCCCCCCCCATAGATTATTTATTGTAGTTGGACATTAGTGTTTGGGGAGTGTAGTGTACCTTGGAGCTATGCTGATAACACCATTATCTTTGAAGAGAGAGAAACAACTGAGTTTATAGTTTATTGCTTCCCCCCCCCCCCAGGCATGTATATGAGACGGATTATGTTGCAGAAGCTACACTTGTTGATTTTTAAAAGATAAAAGAAGGTTTTATCAGCCTGAAAGTAATTATTTTTACATTTGCTATTTATTTATAGTTTCATAATTATTGATTTACTAAATTAAAAAGTTAACTCCGTCTTAATACCACATAATTTAACTACAAGAACATGTGTTCGAATAAAGCCTAAATTTAACTTACAATCTCTGGTTGGCTGTTTTTTGTGGGTGCCACAATAGTGCACCTTGGTCCTAGCTAAAGTAGTGTACCTTGGACCTAAATCCAATGTACACTATTTACTTGTATGCATTCATAGAATTTTTGTCTAAAACCTGTATACCCCAGATTCAGAGTAAATTATATTGTAAAGATTGGTCTCTAGGCCTAACTCTTACACGTAAAAAAATATATATAGCAGGCCTATTTAGAATAAATAATACATCCTTAATCAGGCCTTACCCAAAGGCAATGCCAAGAAAACAAACCCAAAAATGAAGAATAAAACGTTAAATTGTGTATTTTGACCGATACACCTGAAAAAATTCAATTCAAGCTGGAAAAAGCAAGCAGAGCTTTAAAAAGATACAAAAAATTAGGCCTACTAACGGAGGGGTAATATAAAACAGAAGCAGGAAGGAAATTGTTGTACAACCCAAGCTCGGACAAAGATGTCGAGGGTGCTGAAGATGTTCCGTGTGGAGGTTTTGGGTCTCCAGGGGAAGATTTTACAGAACTTGAGAATCCTGATAATAAAAACATAGAGGCTGAAAGTTTTGTGTTGGTAACGTTCTGTTGGAAGAAAAGCACAAATTTTTGTGTCGGTAATGTTTTGTTGGAAGAAAAGCACAAATTTTTGTGTTGGTAACGTTCTGTTGGAAGAAAAGCACAAAAATGTTTGTGTTGGTAACGTTTTTTTGGTAAGAAAAGCACACATTTTTGTGTTGGTAACGTTCTGTTGGAAGAAAAGCACAAATTTTTAAGCAGTTGAAGTTCCTGCAAAACATATTAAAGTCTATGAAGTGAAATACTTAAAGGAGGACTTAGATAGCCAGAAGTTCAGCCGAGAAGACCTACTGACATATGAAATTGACCATAATGACGAAGTTACTACATCCAGTAATGTTAATCCATGTTAACAATCTATTTGTATAAACCTAAACTTGTGCTTTATCCTTTTGTTACGCATTATATTTATTTTTAACCAATAGGTCCAAGTTTCACTTAGCCTAGGACCAAGGTACGCCAACTGTAATGTACCTTGGTCCTAAGTACAATTTTTTATTGTAAAATAATATAAAAAAAAATATATGTGTAAATACAGTTCTAGAAAAAAATATGTTGTAGTAAAACAGTTGAAGCTTGAATTAAATATTTGCAATGCTATTTTTTGAAAGAAGCTTAACAAATGAAAAAAAAGGAGAAAATAGGTTCAAAGTACACCACTATCACATACCAACAATTTACGATTTTTCAGTTTTCGGCAGATTTCTGGTTTCAGGATGAATCAGGCTGGTTACTCGAGAATTACTGGAAACAGAGGCAAATAATACTCTTAAACATTTATGCAAATTACTTTCAGCTTTTTTGCGACCTTTCAGGTCAATGCCTTTCTGGGTTTTTTCATCTCTTAATAAAGGATGATATTTCTTTTTTGCGTATTCAGCATTTCCGGTATCGCAAATTCCTTCTTCTCTTCTTTCCATGGTACTGCATTAAGAAGTACTGCATTAAGAATACTGCATGGTACTTGCATGGTACTGCATATCAAAATTCGAGATGAATGTTGTTTTTAATAAAGTTACCGAATGTTGTTTTTAATAATGTTACCGAATGTTGCTTTTAATAAAGTTACCGTGCTAAGCAAAAAGCTTTCGAATATCAGTAATAATAAAGAGTACGACTGTCTTGAAAGTATTTATTCTGGATAATATTGTTGTTGTTGTTTATTTGTTTGTTTTTCCTATTCTTTTTTTAGGCTTTATACTTTTGTTATTAGTTTGTTAAAAAAAAATAACAATAATAATTGTAGGTCTGAATACGGGAAGGACTGTACGCAGATATGTGCCGTATGAAGTGTTTCGCTGTGATGAGTGGCTAGTATTGATAGTGATAGTGATATATTTAATTAACAAAAAGTTTAACTACAAAAATCAATATGATTCACCCAAAACCAAACGGTTGACGTGGGGTGAAACAAGCAAAAAAAAAAAAAAAAAAAAAAAAAAAAAATAATACATACATGTAACATCATTCAAATACACTATAATAAGAAAGAAAGATAAAAAGAGACAAAAGAAAAGAAAGAAAAAATAAATAAAGAATAATAATAATAGTACAGGGACAGCAACTACATACCATATTCATGTTGTAGGGTCGCACTCACAAACCAACAAGCAATTACAGCTTAATTTAAATTAAATCAAATCAAGTCACCTCCAAAACAAACAAAACTAAAAATCATACTTACTTAATAATTTTTCTTTCAATTTTGCTTTAAAACCACTAAAATTTTCTAGTTTCTTCATATCATTATCCAAATTATTCCATAAATTTATACCCTTTATAACAAAAGAAAACGTGGACCTGGCTGACACTATAGGTGGAGTATAATAATCATTTTTACCCCTAGTATTTTGGTTATGTATATTGCATCGGCTGTAAAACCAACCATTAAAGCACTCCGGCAGCTGCTTCATATTATATCTATGCATAAATACTAATATATAAAAATGATGAAGACCCGCCGCTGGCAGTATCCTAAAATCCCTATAGACTTCTCGAACCGAATCTCTTTCTGATTTTCCTGATAATACTCTAATAGACTTGTTTTGGATAATTCGCACAGGACTAACAATTGAAGAAAATGTACCCATGTATACAGAAGAACAATACAAAATATAGGGATGGATTAACGAAAAATAGAGAAGCCTAAGTATACTAATTGGAAACATATATTTAAGTTTACGAATCATCCCCAAATTACGCGATAGAATCCGGGATAAAGTTTCAATATGGGATCGGAAACTGAGAGTCTCATCTATAATAATGCCCAGATACTTTACTGCCTTTTGACGAGCAATCATGCCATCTTCATATGCTATATGCTGTATCCATGGATAATAATTCGATGTCCTCGAAAATATAAGAAAATTACTCTTAGAGGGGTTCACCTTTAGCTGATTCACTCTCAGCCATCTTGAAACCTCATTTAGCGATCCTCGTACACTCTCTAGGAGCAATCTCTCTGACTTTGCGATCACCACTAAAGAAGTATCATCAGCAAACATAGGCACTGTAGCCGCGCTATCCTTTTTGACGATCTCACTCATTCTTGTTTCCAGTTTACTAACAGACTGTGGAAGATCATTCACAAAGATTAAAAATAATAAGGGTCCAAGTACCGAACCCTGTGGAACTCCACACTCAATACAATTTTCATGAGAATCAATATTACCAATTTGAACATATTGTTTTCTACAAGACAAAAAAGAACGTCAAAACGAAAGAGCTGGACCCCTAATCCCATAAATTTCACACTTCATTAACAGAATATCATGACTGACCGTATCAAAAGCCTTTACAATATCTAAAAATACAGTTGCCACTTTATACCCATTATCCAGCGCCATATTAATAATGCTAGTCAAATATATGTTTGCTTGCTCAGTAGTGCAACCTTGACGGAATCCAAATTGTGTAGGAGTAAATATTCTCTGGTCTTCCAGATATTGATACATTCTGACCGAAAAGCATTTTTCTAGTATCCTTGACATAATGGGTAAAATTGAAATTGGTCTATAATTTTCAACATCACCAGTATTCCCTCCTTTATGTATTGGTATTACTTTCGCTGATTTAAAACAACTCGGAAACACTCCCTCTTTTAGACACTGATTAATTAATGAAACAAAAGTTTGAGCAATCACATCCCAAAGTATTTTTATTACTCTAATTGAAACAATATCAGAGCCAGAATTGGTACCTTTCATACCATAAACAATGTTTCGAACTTCAGATTCTTGAACTGGGAGTAGATTTAAAGAGATTTCCAACTCCTTATGAAGGTAATTTTGAAAAGCCTGATCGCCTGGTTTGCTTATAATCGACTCTTTCACTCTCCTTCCAACTGTCGAAAAATGGTTAGCAAATTCTTCACAAATTTCCTCTGGATTTTTAAGGCTGGTTCCATCTTTACGGAATATTTCCTGAGGGATTCCTCCAGATTATTGTCCTAAAGTGCTTCTTATCACATTCCATGTTTTCAACGGATTTCCAGATGCTTTTCAAATTCTATTTTATAATAATCCTGTCTAGCTCTTCGCAGGAGTCTGTTTAGCGCATTACGATAACTCTTATAAATTCGCTCATTTACATCGCAGGGATGACGTACCTTTTTCTCATACAAATTATTCTTCTTATTTATCGATCTCAATAAACTCGGAGTAATCCAAGGCTTCTTTGAAGGTTTTCTTCTATTGTTATTAATATTCTTAGAGCATTTTTCCAGAGATTGCTTAATCATTTGGTAAAAGACTCTGAACTTAGAGTCAATATCCGCAGAGATTGAAAACTCTGTATTCCAATCCTTGTTAGCTAGGTCATTTCTACATTTCAGAAGTGCATCTTTATCGAGTAACATCCTCAGCTTGAGACTGCTCTTCTTCGTGGAATTTTTATTATCAACGCATACTGAGTAACTTGCAAATACACCAAAATGATCAGAAGTATCACTTATAAGAACACTTGGACCACCCGACATATAATTTGAAAATATATTATCCAGACATTTCGATGACGTCCTCGTAACACGAGTACTAATATTAATAGCAGGGATATAACCAAATGAAATCATCAAGTTTAAAAATCGGTCTGTATTTGATCCATTATCCAATAGATCAATGTTAAAATCTCCCATTATAAAAATAGGACTTCGATGTGGGATCTTTTCCAATTGTTCTTCAAGTAATTCATAAAACTCAATAAGAGATCCTGACGGTGGCCTATATACAACCAGAACATAACCACAACGTCCAGACAGCTCTAACTGCAAAATAAAAGACTCAAAAACCATTTCTTTATATATTAAAATATCCTCTCGGACACTTGCCCGTATATCAGAACGTATATACGCTGCCAGTCCCCCGTGTCGGCGAAGTTGACGATTTTTCGTGTAAAGATTATAACCTGAAATATGTAAAAGTTCCGAATTATAATCATTTAACCAAGTTTCAGTCAGTCCAATTACCTGAAAAAGAGATAAACTGGAAATTTCATTTATAAAATCTAAACTTGAATTCAATCCTTGGCAATTCAAATGGAACACATTAAATCTATCCGAAACATTACTACATGCCATCTGCATTTTGTTTACGAATAAATATTTAGAATCTTCAAACTCCAACCTATAATAACCACCAGGCCCACCACTTCCATCAAAAATTTCATTATACCTACTTTCAAAATTTACCTTCTTGTTTTCCAGCCCCAATACGTTAATTTGTCCTGGAGGAGACTCCAATCTTTCATCCAACATCAAAGCCAAATAGACAAATTTGAGTACGACTCCACAGAGGACACAATTCAATACACTCTAAATATAAATTTATTACATGCTGCCCAATAACAATAATAACACCAATAATAATAGTGAGATAAAAAAATAACAACATCAGAAAAAGAAATATTAAAAAAAAACAAAAACAACAACAATGACTCAAAAGGGCACACCTTGCATATTGGGTGCCTTCTCATATTTACATTTCTTCTACGCTACAAACAATCAACTATGAACTATATGAACTCCCTCAATTTCCCGCCAAAATTTACTTTTATCACCAATTAATCACCAGCTACTTCTTAATCAATGGGAACATGAATTCGAACAATTATTTTTCCTCTTAAGCTTCACTAATTGCCACTATATTGGTTACGAAATGATTGATTATTCGGTGCATAATCAAGTTCAGGAATCAAATCGTCTGGTGAGTATTTAGCACGTGTTCCGTTGGGGCGATTGAAAAGTAACACAGGCGGAAAAGTTTTCGAGATCCAAGCGTCTATTCTTAATTTGCGTAATTTTGCCCTTTTAATCAACAAATCATTTCTTGCTTTGCGAACTTCAGCTGGGACATCATCACTGAGGTAAATATCACGGAACGACGACACTGCTTTACCTTTTAATTTCTTGGCATTTTTCAAAATATCAATTTTCGATTTTTTATCAGATACTTCAACACGAATAAATTTCTGTTGCTCACTCACTTGGGTTACCTTGAATGGTGGGACTGGAGCCATTTCGAGTCCTTCCGTAAGAATACTTTTGAAGATATCCTTCGCATTTTTTTCAGATTCACAAGAGACATTCCATACAATAATATTCTTTTCCAGTTTATCAAACTCCAGCCTGGCCAATCTCATACTCAAATTATTTGACTCTTTACTCTGAGCTATACAATCATCAGAAATTATTTTTACTTGGTTCTTTAGAGATTCTTTGACTTGCTCAAGCTGCCTCACTCGCTCATCATTTTCAGCCAGCTGCCTTGCAAATCCCACATGTGATATCTCCAAATTTGCCACTTTATCTTCAATTCCCTTAATCCTATTTTCTAAAGAATCTAGCTTTTTTCCATTTTCTGTTACCAAACTGATAACAGTATTTAGACTCTCCGCAACTGCTGAAATCGTGAATTTATTTGTAGAATCAGTGCTACTAGTAGTTACGTTGAGATCATATTCCCCTTCTCCCCTCCGAGTGTTTTCTGTATCATCTCCAATATTACGAGGTTGCTTTCTTTTACGTCCCATGATTATTTCCAAACAACAAAATTAAATTTAATTATCTGCTTACCTCATTAAGGACAATTTTTTTTTTTTTTTATTCACATGGGTCCATTACGTGCAATTTGCTAAGCCAGCGTTAATTTGGACACGGCTTTCACCCCTCTTCATAAAAAACTGCTCCAAATAATCCAAATTTCAAATAGAAAAAAACAATCCGAAGGGCCACTTAGAAAATCGTAAATCCACTTGTCATTAACACTAGGCACCCCAAGCAAGGGCTTAATCAATCAAACGCATAGTCGCAATCAATATGTTAACAGCTGGAATTCTGCACATGTGAAATGTCAAATTCAAATAAATTTCAATAACTTTCACAATATAATTGAAATTCCGTCAACTTATAATCCTTAGTTTCCGTTATATATTTAATTTGCTTTAGATGTTCACCTGATAGCAACTGGATAGCAAAAGTCAGCCAAACTGTCCTTAGTAGTGTTTCAAGGTGAACAAAAAGAGTTGAACAATAAATCATGTGAATCTCTCTTTATTGCATATGTTTTTTTCACCAATTAATATCCTCGAAACAAAAGCCTATTTGAATTGTTTCACAATCACTTGCTGAACTTTTTGTTCAACCTCATTAAGCTCAAAGTTAAAACTTGTTTGTGACCTTCCAGTTCAAAGCCTGAATGAATACTTATTATTGGTAATAATAATACCGTTCTGAGAGGAAAACGTTCAGCGTTTCATTTAAACCTCGATTTTTAAACTCACCTTAATTCTCTGAAGCAAGTAAAAATTAGACACATAAAAGAAAAGTCAAGTAACAACGTAAAGAGTGCTAGAACGTACGGAGTTCGAATACGTATGGGGAATAAAAAAACACGTTGAAGCCATCCCCCTTTACTGGACCTTTGTAGATACTTCTTTTTTTGTTGTTTGAATCAAAATAAAGTATTGATATGAAAATAATCGCTCATTGTTTTAGGTATTACCCTTGGAGTTTTCTGAGTAGCCCTGCCTGGATTCAAATCAAATGTGAGCTACGTGTTTTGTCTCAATTTTCGTTCAACTTAAATCCAGATTGGGAACTCCCCATCACCTCCTCTGAAAGATCTCAGCCAATTCGAGATGGCGTTCGAGACATGTTAGTTAAACATCACCTATTTAGCTGGGATCTATAAATGTGAATTATTTTGTTATGTTGAATTCGTTGTATTTATACAATCGTTAGAAGGTAAGAGTACATATACAACCGCGTACTCATGCCCCAACTGTTGCATTCACTCGTATACGGCTAAAGTACATGTATAATAAATTACGTGGTCTTTCTGTCCATATAGCAATGGGAATAATGAAAAGAGAAACAAAGGACAGGGGTTATGTATCGCTTTTCAGAAAGCTAAATTTCAGCCCTGAATTTAATCGACTGTGCTTCTCAGCATATAAAGCTGTAAAAAAGGGACGTGTTGCTGCAAAAATAGACTTAAAGACACGAGAGAGGCTGCTCCTTCTCCATGCAAATCCTGATCAAAATCCTGGGTTTAAGTCTGCATAACATTTATAATCCATCAGTGATGTAGTGAAACAACCTAAATTTCTTCACAGTCTTCACAACCTAATTTTCATTGATTAAAATCCCACATCTGGACACCTCCGAACCAAAATCTTGGATGTGTGGCTGTATAACATATGCTATTGTCTTTCAATAATCTAATGAAACTACCTATATTTTTCGTTTTTTTTTTTTTATTTATCTGCTTAACTATGATTAATTAAAATCCAACAATCATAAAAAAAACGGATTTTCTTCTCAATTAAATTTTGAGAGAATGGATACATGTCAAGTGCTGAAAAAAAAAAAAAAAAAAAAAAAAAAAAAAAAAAAAAAAAAAAAAAAAAAAAAAAAAAAAAAAAAAAAACAGCGCAGAAAGGGACCAGAAGTCGATACATTTCCAACTTATTTATTTAAAAAAAAATATTATTTAAAAAAAAATTTAATAAAAAATTAAAAAAAAATATTTAAAAAAATGAAATTCCGAAAAAATAATAATTCGCTTATTAAAAAAAAAATTAGAATTTTTAAATTTCGCCGTAAACTCGATCCGAAAATTAATGTTCTTAAGACTGATTTTAAGCTGAGGCACGATTTTTTGGAACAAAGGAACATGCATATGCTTATCTTGACCATTGTACGGCTTACGACATAAAAGGTAAATAATATTTGAATATTTATTCCTTCTTTTGATGAGATTTGCTCAAAACTAAAAACATATTCTTTGAAGCCTTAGAGCCGCAAAATCACCCCCATCCCCTCCCCGTGGGTACGCCAGTTGTATTTTGTCTGTCTAGAATAAGCTAACCATAATTCCTATGGGTATAAAAATTTTCTTTACTAGCACTGTGATTCCAGAAACAGGTTTGTCGTTAAAAAGAGAATATTAGACTGTTTAAAATCCTTGATGTAATAATATTTTCGCCGTATAAAAATTATCCTGTGTTAAATTGTTATTTCAGATTGTTTGGTAAACACTCTTCGCCATGAAGCCTAGCTAATCCCGTTATCCATTTTCACCCTTTTTTTTTTTTTTTTTTTTTTTTTTTTTTTTTTTTTTTTTTTTTTTTTTTTTTTTTTTTTTTTTTTTTTCAAGCTCCGTTTTTAAGAAACACTCAACTAGTAGACTACACCCAGTGACTTGGAGAGAAAAAAAAATCTAGGTATGCACGTTCTAATTATCTTAGCAAGCGTCTCCTGGAAAAAGCCAGTATAAATATAAACTATATTTAATTTATGTTTATAATATAGTTTAAATATAAACTATATATATATATATATATATATATATATATATATATATATATATATATATATATATATATATATATATATATATATATATATATATATATATATATATATGCTTACTACTTACTTGTACTTGGATCAGGACGCAAGCTATGTAGCTCTCCCTGGCGACAGGATCTGGCAGACTGTTGAATTCCACAGGTTACGGTCTTGGGTTAATGGGGCGATAATTTCAAGCCATGAAGGGTCCCATCTTCGACCAAGTCTCCGGAATTCGCCATTGGCTCGAGGTCAGATTTGACTGTGTTAGGCCAAGTTTTGGCATGTTTTCCATGTCGTTTCCTCTAATTAGGTGCTGGTTTGCAGCGTAGGCTTTGATTTGTGAAAGTCTCGGCTGGTCTTCGGCAAACATGGCCGAACCAGGACAGGCGGTGGCGTCGAATGATAGACGTGATGTCATACTTCTGGTCACATCGTTGGCGGATGATCATATTTGGGATTCGGTCGCTGAGTCCAGACCCCAATAAGCTCCTCAGGCATCTGTGTTCAAGAGTGCTGAGGGCGTGTGCCTCGGTCACTTTTATGGGCCACGTCTCACAGCCAAGAAGAGCAACATCATCGGCATAATCCAGATCGGTGGTACTGAAATCAGGGCTAACCTCGACTCCTTCGAAGTTTAGCATTGCTTTTTTCATTACCCAATCGACCACAAAATTGAATAGTTTGGGAGAAAGTACACACCCTTGCCTCACACCGAAGTCGATATCGAATAGCGGAGAAAGTTCTCCTCCGTTCACCTTGATGCAGGCTCGTGTGTGTTGATAGTAAGCCTGAATGAGTCGTATGATCTTAGGTGACATATATATATATATATATATATATATATATATATATATATATATATATATATATATATATATATATATATATATATATACATATATATATATATATGTATATATATATATATATATATATATATATATATATATATATATATATATATATATATATATATATATATATATACATATATATATATATATGTATATATATATATATATATATATATATATATACATATATATATATATATATATATATATATATATATATATATATATATATATATATATATACATATATATATATATATATATATATATATATATATATATATATATATATATATATATATATATATATATATATATATATATATAGATAGATATAGATATAATTAAAAAAACAGACACGGCCTTATTTCACATTTCAAACACTATTAGATTACAAAGCTGTGTATAAAACTTCTCTGTGTATAAAACCAAACAAGCTGACGGATGAATTTCAAAGTCTTATTTAAATTTCACGTTCGCGTTTAAAATCCACATTCTCCCTGTATATTTTACACCCCCCTATGTCAATAATCAAAGAAAGTGATTCATAAATTTCTCATCCCCCCTCCGTATTTCAAATCCTTCCTATGCGTAATATCAAAGAAGAAGATGGTCGGTAAATTTGAAATCACATTGAATTTAGAATAATAAATTTAAAACTAAAACGGTGTGATTTATTTAATCAAAACTGTATGCACACTGAAAAGCAGTATTGCTCTTTCCATAATTTTTATGTTTTGAATTGAGACTGTTGCCTGGTTATGGAAGTTTTACATGGTTCATGTTTTGAATATACATTGTATGGTCCTTTTTTAAAATAAAATGTCGAAATAATTTGTCTTTGTTTGGATTTGATAGTTTTCCTTTTTGGCTGGTTTTCGTTGGTTTTTCACTTTTTGCTTTATTATTGTCATTATTTTTTTTGAAAGATTCGCGGTGCCAAAAAAAATGTTGACAACCCGCTAGTCTTGTCAATCACTATCGTTGTTTAGAACAATGAATGATGCAACTTTATTTCCAGATATATATCCCTTGTTTTCGGGACGAACTCCCACTCGGATAGGTTGAAAAATTGTAGGGTAAGCTTATACTGTTTTTTTTCGGGATGGGGGGGGGTTGACTCAGCTTTTTCCCTTCAAACATACGATGCAGGGATGCTGATATCCTGCTAGTCTTTGCGTTATCGTTCATGGGATAGTCTCTTAAAGTATTTTGGGGCAATTTTTTCTTAAAATTAATTTGAAGCTTTATTCTGAAAACGTCCGATTTTACTTTGGTAGCCGGATTTCATATGACCAACCACAAGAAAGAAATTCTTCCGTATGGCTGAATATCCAGTTCGCTTCTGATTCAGATCACTGGAAAAATTGCGTTAAAACAAATAAAGCTTTTGTTTATGCACTGATAACAATTACTATTCGTACTCTTCTTCTAGAAGGCCTTCTAAAACTTATACACGTTTTCTAGGGAGACGTCCGGGAGTTTAAATTAACTGAATTAACTGGAAGTTAGAAATTAAAATCCTAGAAATTAAAGTAACTGAAAGTTAGAAGTAACATTCAAACTTAGAGTGAACAGATAATTATTCATGTACAAGGGGCACTGTCCCCTCCTCAATCCCTAACTCTTTACGCTGAAGTTTATTTATAAAAAATATTTTATTTATGAAAATAGTTTATTTATAAAAAAAATTAAAAAAATATTATTTCTCCAGTCCTCACAAAAGGTAAGACGATGTGGTTGTTTTGTTCTTTTCTATGCCTCTGCTTCAATCAGACATCAAGCATTTCAATCAGGCATCAAGCCGGAATTTAAAATATTGGTTTCCGCTTAACAAAATTTACCGTATTCTGCCAGAATTTGACTTAAAGCTGGTCTTTCATGTTCTAGTATCTTTTAGAGTCTTGCTATATTCAATTTCTATCAGTCTTATCGTAAACTTATTATTTTCTTCCGTTAGGGCTCTGCTATTTCCAGTCCTTATCATTATTGACTCAGCATATTATTCATCAGATAATTAATGTGTTACAAGGGGATTGCCAAGATCGGACGAACATAAATATACCAGGTAATAAAATGATATCCTGGCGATTTTAATGGTAGCAGAGTTATCTAAAAAAGTAAAGAACTACTTCCTCTACTGATACTACAAAGAGCTTACACTTGCGTTGAGTATCCGTAAAGGATTGCCTAGCCTCAAAGAAAGATAGCCAAAACCTATACTACATCATGAGACTAGGAGAGGGCTGGGCAGGAAAGCCTTTGGCCGGCCATCATTCAAATTGATTAAAAAGCTTAAATATTGAACAAACAAAGTAATACATTACTGAAAATTTCATTGAATACTCCCAAATAAAAACAAAACAAAAACTATTGAGCCAGGAGGTTATCACTCGAGACTCTTCCGAGAGATACAACCAGCCTATATTTCGGTCTTCGAATCTCTCACCCATGTTTAGTTGCGTGTCTTTCCATGAGAATGCGGCAGCTCTAATGACGGTCATCTTATTTACCAAGTTAAAAAAAGACGATTTTAAACTTGAAAGTGTGTAAATGAGGTGTGATTGGTGGATCTAGAATAAAAACAAGGGGGAGAAAATTATTTCTTTAGAAGTTACTTGGGATGTAGGACGGACGAATGGAGTGCCCAAGGACCTCTATACGGACCGAATCTCTAGTTTTTCTAAGCTCTTTAGTTTGTATCGCTGGTTAAGTTTTTATTTTTTATTCTAATGTAGTGAAAGAGTGTCGGACAGGTTTGAAGATTAAATATTTGGGGCGGATAACATACGTATTCCTTAAATTTATTGCCAGAGTGTTATTTCATTTCAAAGATCCCATTTTATACCAGACGAAAGGACTACTCAAGAAGAGTTACAACGAACTTGTAAGATTTTCCCGTATAGCTATATATTCCTATCGATACAAATGTCTTATATCTGCAGAAAATACATTTGCTCCGAGTGTTTCAGTTGTGCATGTCTATCGTGGCATTTCAACCATGGTTTTTCATTGTAGCAGGTGTTTCCTTTCAACTGTAAGCCAATGAATTAACGAAAATGGTCCAAAGCTGCTTGAAATTTTATTCGGTAAATTCTGAGATTAATACTTTGATTTTAAAAGTGAGCGAGTCACAGCTCTTGTGGCTATGTGAATCGTTCACTCTGCTCTTGCAAAGTTTTTAAGTTTTCACGTCTTTTATGTATGTAGTGTATTCTCTTCTTTTTTGTTATGTTTCATAAGTGTCATTTTTGCATATGATGTGGGTTAAAAATAAATTATTATTATTATTATTATAGCAGAAAATAAAATTGCTGGGGATGCAGAACATGAGATTGGATGAAATATAAATTATTAAATAAAATAAAATCTAAATATATAATAAAAAAATATATTTTATAATATAAAATAAAATTAGAAAGTAAGATCAAAGTAGCGAATCGGTTTTGTATCCTGTTCAGAATGAAGTTGGGTTTGAAGCTAGTCGCCTGTTGCTGTTGCAGTTTTTCAGGGCTATTCTGATATCGTTTAGGGGATTTTGCCTATCTGGGCTTATTTAAGAAGTTTTTGATACCTACATTGATGATTAAATTGATGAAGTTTTAGATAAGAGAACCTGCTTTGTAAGAAGATTGATCTGATCTGCGTATTTTTTACGTCTAAAGGAACCCTTAGTCTTATGATGTTTCCCCGTTTTTTCTAAAAATGATCGCTTTTCTACGAAGGCTGCTTTTTTTCATTTTTTATAGTGGTTCCAAGTTCGATTTGATTGTGCCTATTAAAAACCAACTATGTTCAATAATATGTGTGCTAAAAATAACCAAAATAAAAATTATGAGATTTTGCTAAAATATGTCATTAGAGAAAGGGATTAAGCAGTATTACCCCTATTTCATAGTCTTCATGTCCCCTATTTCAACGCTCATGAAAACGTTGTTCTCTAGATTATTGGACAACTTTTTGAAGTAAACGAATAAGCAAGGCTCAGTCTTATTTTTTTGTTGTTTTTTAGGCTAGTGTATTGGAAGATGTATTCTCTTGAGTAATTATTACTGAAATTACGCGCCAATTACGATGTCTAATGTATAATAGAACTTTATGTAGGTGAGACCATTTTTGTCTTTAATAGATTTAAAAAAAAATAGGAGCATAAAAAGCGTAAATTTTAGAAGTATTTGTTGTAACGATTGCTGAATCCCTGGAATAACAGATTGTCTTTATGTTACATAATCTACAAAAACAAACAATGCCCTTGCCCCTAAAGAAACCCAGTAGCGTTGTTGAGTGCAGAAAACATGTTAGCCTATATGTTTTTTCAGTTTTCTCTATGAAAATTCATAGTTTGTCTTGTTATGTGTATGTTGGAGAACTTTTTCAACAATTTTTTAACCCTGAGACACATCTAGTTTTACTTAATCTAGTTTTATACCTCCTCGACTTGACATGAAAAATAAAACTTCATACGATTTCCAAATATTATATCTGTGCTCTTTAACAACCTGGGTACACTTACACTCTTTTAGTTTATGGAAGTTGTAAGAGCAGAAGTAGTAATTGTAGTAGCCCTAAAAGTTTCAACTTAAGACCCTCAGTCATTCTCGAAATATTGCTGATGTCTTATTGGCAGACATTCACACAGTGTCTTTCGATTTAGTTTAAAGCAACATTTAGTTTTAAAGCATAATGGGCAAACTGTATAACTGAGGGGGGGGATATAGCCAATATTCCTGGAGACATAGTTACTGGACCTTTCTACCATGCTGAATGAAATCACTGTCTAAAAATTGTGATTTGATGTGTTTGGAAAATGAATGGGCTTGGGAAGAAGGCTACTTGCTTTCAAATCATTTTTGACTTAAGTCCCTTTAAAATTTTCGAATTAGCTCTTCTAAAATTTTCAATGGCGTTGCTACCTATTATAGAGCAGCGTTTTTTTTAAACCTGTATGCACATAGTTTTTTGTTCAATTGAAACTCACCCTAAACGTTCCCTAAAAGTTTAACCATAATAGCCTTAGCGTCCTTAGTTAGAGTCATTGTAGAGGTACTATTAGCAGTATACACATAATGCGTTCTGTCTAGTTCAAAATCCACCACAACTTACCCTTAAGGCTCTAATTCAATAATATAAGCTGTTCTTGAGATTTTGCTTTATTACCTTTTTGAAAATTTACATATTCATAGTTTGTTTTGATTTAGCTCAATATCTGCCAAAATATTCCTTGAAAACTTCACATTGATATCCTTAGCTTGCGTAGTAGCAATAGTAACATTAGTAGAAGTATGTGCATATAGCCTTTAGTTTCTTCAACATCCCCTTCAATAAACTCTGAGAGTTTCAGCTTAATACCATCAACCTTAATACCATAAACCTTAAGCTTAATACCATTAGCCACTCGATAAAGTTTTAACATTTCCCAAATTTTTTGCCTTAATATACTTAGCTTTAGTAGTCCAACCTGCATATAGACGGAATCTTGTGATGCAGTTTACCTTTTCTCCTCAAAATTCTATGAAAATTTCACCTTTAACGCGTAGGCATAGTTGTAATAATAGTAAAAGTGGTAGTATTAGTATCACTAATAGTAGCATTAATAGAAATAGCACTAGTACTAGTAGCAGTAGAAGTATTAACAAATAGTCTTTTGTTAAGTTGAACATCCTTCTCATCAAGTTTTATAAGTTTCAACTTAGTAGAATTAAATGTCACTATGACATTGTCAATATGTCCTTTTGATAAAGTGTATATTCATATATTTCTTGAAATTTTCATCTTAATGCTTTCAGCCTTACAAGTTGTTCTTACAGAAGTATCAGTAGCAGTTGTAATAAATGTAGCTGTGGTAATGGTAGTAGTATTAGTAGTAGCGTGCACATATTGCCTTTTGGTCAATTGATCTTCTCCTTTAAGTATGTTATGAAAATTCCAACTTATCACCCAAATCGATTCATAAGATATGCTCTTTTGACAATATGCACACACATAGTTTCTTCTGATATAGTTCCAATTTCCCCTCAATATTGTAAATATAGGAGTGCGGTGTAATAGTGGTAGCAGTAGTAATGGTAGAAGCTGTAGTACCTTTTCTTACCTGAATGCCCTTTTTCTTTTTGGAAAGTAAAGGTCAAACATGCATACATTTCTCAATAGCATATACTATATTTAAACAATGAACGATCTGCCCAACTTACAGCCCTTGCCCTAAGGGCTATGAGGGAGGGGGGTTTGATGTCCCCAAAGGCATAATTACCTTGACCTTTCAACAATGCTGAAAACATAGATGTCTCAAAATTTTGATTGGATGTTTGTTTTGGGAAATGATGGGGGTTGGCAGAGAGGATCTGGTTGCCCTTAAATCACATTTGACCATTAAAAAGGGCACTATAACTTCCATTTTTCAATCCAATGTAGTCCCAGTCGATCTTTATACAGCCACTCATCCCATAAAAACTTAAATCCTCCCAGGGCATAGGTTACAATCTAGGGCTATAGTGAGATAGCCTAGGGCTCTTGTGGTTTGTGTCAACACTGAAGGTATTGCCATACGTTCTTTGGAGTATTTTGACCAAGACGGCTATCTCACAATTTTGATCAGATGTGTTTGGGGAGAAGAGAGTATTGGGGATGGGGTGGGCTAGTTGTCCTCCATCACTTTTGGCGCTTAAAAGGGAGCAAGAACTTTCAATTTCCGATTAAATAAGCCTCCTCTAATGTTTACATGACCACCTCTTCCATAAAAACCTGATATGCCCACAGGGTATAACTTACTAATTTGCCCCCAGGTTTTGAGGTTCTGTTTCAGCCTTGAAAGCCTTGTTATATGATCTTTAGACTATTTTGGAAAAAAATGGCTATCTCAAAATTTCCATCGGATGCATTTGGGGAAACAGGACGTGAGGGTAGGGAGGGGAGTAGTTACCCTTTGATCACTTTTGACACTAAAAATGGAGCTATAGCTTCTGATTTCTAATCCAACTAGCCCTTTCAGAAGTTTATACGACCACTAATTCCATAAAAACCTTGTATCCAGGTTGCAGCGGTAGCTAGCAACCTAGTAACAGACACTCGCGCCCCATGGTAAAAACTGAAATAGGTCATAACTCCTAAAACTAGAATCAAATCAGAAAACGAAGTCCCTTGTCCTTTGCCAGTCCCTTGGCTTTAACAATAAGGGAAATATATTTGCTTGAAAATCAAGAAAAATGGCTGCAACCATGATATTCTGCATATACAGCATCTTTTTTTTTCTTTTATTTTTCTCAGACAGCGGGGCACATCGTAGAGAGCTGTTTAATAGCTCATTTTAAAGGAAATTGGTGGGGTTAAAAACCTTTTGTAATTAAAAAAAGTTATTTTTAACATAAAATCATATATTAATACAAAATTATATTAATACATCATTTAATATACTATAAAATCATAAGCAAACTGCATTTTCGGGGTCGAGATTGATGAATGACGTCATAATCGTAGGTATTTTCGTATTAAAGAATGAACTGTAGATCATAGTAACTGATTTATTATAAGGAGTTATTATATAGATGATGAATTTTCATTAAGAAATCATCGTAGGTAAAAAGTTCCCATACTGGGAATCGAACTCGGCCCAACTAGGTGAAAGCCAGCTATACTAACCACTAGACCTTAGAGAATATATTAAAATATCTGATTAAGGAAGTTTATGTTAAAGAACAAATTATAGCCAATAATATTACATAAAGGATCGATTAATTATGTGTAACAATAAAGAACGAACTCTAGCCCATAGTAACTTCAATACTTAATATAAAGATTATATTAAAGAACGGACTGTGAACCCTATTTTAAGCCAGTTTAGTTAAATAAACACAAATGCGTGAAAATCTGATCGAAATAAGTGCAAGATGTTTATTAAATTGGTTATTCGAAACCTAAATATCAATAGCAAGAATTTGTATTTTAATCGTTGACATAACTTTCAACTTTACATTCTTAAAGTTTAAAGTTAAAGAAAACTTAACTTTCATAGGCAGCGCAATCGCGATGCATAAGTAAAGAACGATATTGGCACAATGTATTATTTATTTTTTTTCTATACTAGGGCACTTCGTATCGAAGGAGTTGTCGTAGAAACTCCAAAAAGGACTCATTCAATTGGAAATTGGAGTTGCTAGTGCCCTTTTTAATCGTCGAGACAGATTGGAGGGCAACTAGCCCCCCCCCCACGCTCATCATTCCCCCAAACACATCCAATCAAAATTTTGAGATAGCCATTTTGTTCAGCGTGGTTGATTTCCAGATAGAAAATATATTTTTGAGGAGGACACTCCCCCTCAACCCTCAGGGCAAGGGTTCTAAGTTATGCCCTGGGGGCATACAAGAACGATGTTGGCATAATTTATTATTTATTAATTTTTTCCTTTAGAACAGGGCACTTCGTATCGAAGAAGTTGTCGTAGAAACTTCGAAAAGGGCTCATTCAATTGGAAATTGGACTAGCTTGTGCCCTTTTTAATAGTCGAAAGGGATTAAAAGGTGACTAACACCGCTTCCACGCCAACCATTTCCCTAAACACATCCGATCAAAATTTTGAGATAGCCATTTTGTTCAGCGTAGTTGATTTCCAAATACAAATTATGTTTTTGAGGATGACACCCCCTCACAGCCCTCAGGGCAAGGGTTGTAAGCTATGCCCTGGGGCATATAAGGTTTTTATAGAAAGCGTTGTCGTAGAAACTTCAAAAAGGGCTAATTCGATTGGAAATTGAAAGGGCTAGTGCTCTTTTTAATATTCGGCAACCAACCCCCCTCTCATGCTCACCATTTCCCCAAACACATCCAATCAAAATTTTGAGATAGCAATTTTCTTCAACGTAGTTGAAAGTTCTGGAAATTAGGTCTTCGAGGATGACAACCCCCCCCCCCCCCCCGGCTCTCAGGGCAAGGGTTGTAAGTTATGCCCTGGGGGCATATACGGTTTTTATTAAAAGCGTTGTCGTAGAAACTTCAAAAGGGCTCATTTGATTGGAAATTGAAAGGGCTAGTGTTTTTTTTTTAATAGTTAAAAGTGATTGGAGAGCAACTAACGCCCCTCTCACGCCCACCATTTCCCCAAACATATCCAAACAAAATTTTGAGATAGCCATTTTGTTTAACATAGTTGAAAGTTCTGGACATTAGGTCTTTGAGGATGGCAACCCTCCCCCCACAACCCTCAAGGCAAAGGTTGTAAGTTATGCCCTGGGGGCATATAAGGCTTTTATCGAAAGTTTTGTCGTAGGAACTTCAAAACGGCTCATTTGATTGGAAATTGAAAGGGCTAGTGCCCTTTTTAAAAAACGAAAGTGATTGAAAGGCAACTAACCCCCCTCTCAAACCCACCATTTCCCCAAACACCATTTTCGTTTAACGTAGTTGAAAGTTCTGGAAATTATGCCTTAGAGGATGACAACCACCCTCACAGCCCTTAGGCTAAGGGTTGTAATTTATGCCCTGGGGGCATATAAGATGTTTATAGAAAGTGTTGTCGTAGAAACTCAAAAAGGGCTCATTCGATTAGAAATCAAAAGGCCTAGTGCCCTTTTTATTAGTTGAAAGTGATTGGAAGGCTTGAAATTTTTATAGTAAATATCGATGTGGGTATAATGTATGATTTTTTTTTTGTTGTTGTTGTTGTTTAGACCAGGGCACTTCGTATCGAAGAAGTTGTCGAAGGAACTTCGAAAAGGGCTCATTCGATTGAAAATAGAAAGGGCTTATGCCCTTTTTAATTGTCGAAAGTGATTGTAGGGCAACTAATCCCCCTCCCACACCCACCTTCCCATTTGCGTTTATGTTTAAAAACTAAATGCTGCCTTAAGATTAAATCAAAATGCATTGTGTTAATTCTAATTCCCAATAAGGCATCTCAGCAGTATCCCAAGAACGACTGACGGTATTATGTTTAAACTTTGGGGGCTACTTCTGCTCTTAAAATTTAACCAAGTCAAAATAGCGTAAGTGTATCCAAGCTATCAAAGAAAGGAAGCAGATTTTTTTGCGAATGGTATCAAGTTTTCCATTTCAGGTCAACTAGAGGAGGTATGAAACGAAACTAAACACTAAATTTGTGTCCAGGTTTTTAAAGGGTGTATGTTGTTAAAAATTGCTGAAAATTTTTCTCTTGCATACAAATAGCAGGCCAAACTATAAAGTCTTAAAAAACGAAAGGATTTAAAATATTATTTTTTTCCCTGAAGAGACTATGTCTATATAAAACGAACAGAAATTAATGTAAAAAAAACCTTTTCCAAAAAATAAGTTTTTCAAAGAAAAGTAAAGAACTCCATTGAACAAAAAATGAGCAAAAATAAAATCAAATAATCTACCAAACGTGAAACTACCACAAATCAGCATCAATAAATAAATGAAACCCAAAACGGACAGAAATTATAATAAATAACCGAGTCAAACTCAAAACGAGCAGAAATTAACATAAGTTGGGCTCAAAACCCCTATGTCTTCCCAAGGCCAAAGCATAATTTTCACTTTACTCAAAAAAATACAAATGAGTGTGCATTGTCAGTTTAATATACATATACTGATATTTAATAATCAAAATGTTAATATTATTTGATTTATTAAAGTTATAAAAGTAAAAGCATTTCTATTTTTTTCAGTAAAGTGCAAATTATGTTCTGGCATTGGGAAGGCATAGGGGTTTTGAGCCCAACTTATGTTAATTTCTGCTCGTTTTGAGTTTGACTTTGTTATTTATTGTAATTTCTGTTCGTTTTGGGTTTCATTTATTTATCGATGCTGATTTGCGGTAGTTTCGCGCTTGGTAGATTATTTGATTTTATTTTTGCTCATTTTTTGTTTAATGGAGTTCTTTACTTTCCCTTGAAAAACTTAATTTGTGGAAAAAGTTTTTTTAATTAATACATTCATATGAAAAAGTCTCTAACAAACAAATCCATGCTCGGTACACTATATACAGGGGTGGAGCTAGGGTTTTAAGCTACGAGAAGGAATTTAAAGAATGTGTCTACAAAATTGTCCAATTGTCCAGTATACCGACAAATGCGGACACATGAGCTAAATTTCCAAGCTGCACCCCTGATTAAATATCACGGTTCCATTCGATTAAGTCTTGGATCTTTCGCCCACGCAAGATATATATATATATATATATATATATATATATATATATATATATATATATATATATATATATATATATATATATATATATATATATATATATATATATATATATATATATATATATATATATATATATATATATAAACCGGTCGATATCTAAAATTCAATAATGACACTGACTACCCTATCGGCCCGATAAAATTGGCCGGCCGATATGTCGGTCAAGCCATAATACGAAGTGCCTTGTTGTGAAAAAAAGAAATAGTTTGCCCACATTATTCTTTACTTAGGAAGTGCTATTGCGTTGCCTATGATAATGATAAAATTGTTGAACTAACTCAAAATACGTCATGTGCATATGGGTTATCAAAAGGGTGTAACTCTGGAATGACCGAGTGTATTAAATTGGAACTTTCATGAAATGAAAAGGAGGATGATTAATTGACCAAAAAGGTTATATATTGCGCGCTACTACAACTACTGCTACTACTATCACAAATACTACTACCACTACTACTACTACAGTTACTACCACTACTACTACTATTACCACTACTGCCACTGCAACTACTGCTTCTATAACGAGTACCCCCAAGACTGAGTGTTTTGAAGTAAAAATTGCAAGATATGGTTGAGGGGAAAACTGAACTGAATCAAAACATACTATGTGCATGTAGATTGTCAAAAGGGGGTATGAGCACTATCTTTAAAATGGCTTACTGTATAGAGCTAAAACTTCCACGGTATCATGAGTGGAGGGAACTCTTAGCAAAAGGCAACATGTGTATTTTCCCCCTGATATTAGTACTGCTACTACTACTGTTACTACTACTGCTAATACAACACTACTGCTGCTACTACTGCTCCTACTACTCGTATTACTACCACTATAATTATGATACTATTAATTTTTAGACTAAAGGCATGAAGGTGAAAATTTGAGAGAATATAGAGAGGAAATTTGAACTAAATCAAAACACACTATGTCTATGCAGATTCTCAAAAGGGGTATATCATAAGTGGAGTAGAATATTAAGTTGGAACTTTCAAAGAATGCTTAATGGGAAAGATCAAATGACCCAAAGGCAATATTTGCACGCTGTCACTACTACTTCTACTGTTACCATAATTACCAGTACAACTACTGCTTCTGTAGCAAGTATTACCAAGGTTGAGTTTTTAGGCTATCAGAAGGGCGTATTGGCAATATAATAGTAATGTACAGTTGTATTAAGTTGCAACTTTCAGTCCTTGATGAGGGAGATGTTCAACTGACCGAAAGACAGCATGTTAATATTACTGATCCTGTTAGTGCTAGTTCTATTCTAAGCAGCCAGATAGCGTAGACTAAGAAAAGAGCAAAGTAGGCACAATGTAATTTTTTCTTTTCACCAAGGCGTTTCGTTTAAAAAAGTTATCGCAGAAACTTTGAGAGGAGTTCATTCGATCGCAGATTAAAAGTTCTAGCGCCCTTTTTAAGAGTTAAAAGGGATTGAAGTGCAACCAGCCCCCTTCCTTAGCCTATTGATTCCCCGAACACGCCCAATCAAAATTTTAAAATAGCCATTTTGTTCATTATAGTTGAAAGGCCAAGTAACTATGTCTTTGAAGATGTCACTACCCCACAACCGTCAGAGCAAGGGCTGTAAGCTACGCAATTCACCCATTGTTTACGTATAGTATTTTTATTGAGAAAGGTTGGCAGGTATGACCTTTAATGTCCCACGAGAAAAAGAGTATTCAGGTGAGGCTTGAGGGGAGAAACTTGAGGAGAAAGCTTTGTTAAAGTCCTTTTGAGAAGTTTTATCATAGTTTGCAGATTTAGAATCCCATTTTTTTCACCTGCGTCATATCTTTATGCATTTTGATGATGCTTATAAGAGTAAAATAGCTATTTAAGTATATCGTCCGAAGTTAATCTGAATCTAAAATATCCCGTTGCAGTAAATACAGTAAGTCGTTAGAGAGTGGGGAGGGGGTCATTATGGAATGGATACAATTCTTTGTTCAACCATATGTTCACTCTATTAATTGTTCATTCGCTCTATTAGCTCTATCAACCGCTCAGTCTAACTATTATACTATTCCATAATTGATAAAACCTTCGAAATGGCTTCCCTCACCGCCTCTAAAAAATGGCAATAGCTACAAAAAATAGTACCTTAGATGGAAAATTGATCAGGTCCATTTTTTTTAGCTTTTGGTGTCAAAGTACCTGTTTAACGATGCGTTTTTTCTTTTTTTCTTTTTTATTAATAGGGCTTTTGCCTGAATGGCCTCCTTTATGAGATAATATCCTTCGCTCATGGTACGTTTTGCTTCAGCCCATAGGTTCATTTAACGGCTCCTTTGAGCAGTTGCGTCATTTAGGGGGAGGGGGGGCAATAGGGGCAGTTGCCCTCCCTCAATAATTTGGAAAAAAACTATAATCTATTAAGTAGCTTTAAAACTATTGCTTGTTTTCAGTGTCAAATTCGCTCTCTATTTTGAGCAGATAATTTATTTTTTATTAATCCATGCTCATTTTTAACACAAGGAGAACGAGAAAAATAGCGGTCTCTTACACTTCATAATATGTTCGACATTAATATTTTCCAAATATACTGCCTTTGAAACCTTGTCATCAAGGAAAAATGTGAGCCTAGTTAAGGGCAAAATTGAAAATGTTCTATGTGTGCTAGAATAGGTTTGAAAATAAATGTTAAGAAGACTAAGTCACTAAGACTAGGAATAAGTAAAGATAAAAAGTTGACGTTGGATAACGAAAAGATTGATCAGGTGGGCAGCTTTACTTGCCTTTGTAATTTTATTAGTAAACACGGTGGGAGCAGTGAAGATGTTAAGAGTAGAATTGCCAAGACTCGGGTTGTTTTTTCACAGTTCAAAAAAAAATTTGGAAGAATACGAAAATAAGTCTCCAAACTAAGATTAGAATATTGGAAGCTACAGTGACGACAATGGTCAAATATGGTTCTGAAGCATGGGCGCTCCGAATAGCGGATGAAGATTTGCTAGGTGTTTCCCAGGGAAATTGCCTACGGTTTGTTCTCGGCACCTGGCTGACTGACCGTATTTCAAACAGTATGCTGTACGAAAAATGTGGTTCAATCCCGCTTTCTAGGGCTATAATGGAAGAAAGGTTGAGATGGTTAGGGCACATTGTATAGATGAAGGATGACAGATTGCCGAAAATTGTCCTTTTCGGCCAACCGTTTAGGGCTAAACGGAAAGCAGGTCGTCCTCGTCTGGGGGAAGGGAGGACGTCATAAAGAAAGATTTAAAGGGAATGGGAACTTCCTGGGAGGATGTAAAAAGCGAGGCTGCGAATAGATCTGGAGGGAGGAGGAGCGTGCGTAGCTGTGTTGGCCTCAGGCGGCTTGGTGCTGCGGTGAATTGTTAGTAGTAGTAGTAGTAGACTGTACTTTGCTTGTGAAGGGAATTATAGACATAAAATGATATTCAATGTAACCCCCTCCGGAAATGTATGCTCCCCATACCCTAATCTACACAAGCAAAACTTTTGTGAAATTCTTATAGAATTTGTTTTTTTTAAACAAAGATACAAAGAAAAAGGTAATTTCCAAACACTAGGATTCAATTTTTACTTCCAATTGGCATCCCGGGCAATCCTTAATTAATTTAAGGTATCTGCCGCAATGACGCCAAGAATTGTCTAGTTTTTCCGGATATTCTTTGTCAATCAATTCTAACTTTATTTTTCGAATACTTTCAAATTTAAAATACGGTCGCCATTTGAGTGTGGAGTATATGTTACAATATAATGTTTCACAATCTGTGGTAATACTTTGACTTATCCTTTATCTTTACTTAGACAGCGCTATTGCGCTGCCTATGATTTTGTTTTAGCTTTGGCCCGCTGATATCAATGCTTTTTATTAATATAAATCGGCGAACCCACGAAAACATCAGTTTGATAAAAAATCATAAGTAATATGTCAAGTCTTACTGAGTCAGAATCCATTCAAAATTACAAGCAAATGATTAGCGCCATTTCCGGGGCTATTGGAATAGGGCTTGGTTCAATTATGAGATTGAGCATCCTATGCTGGGCGTGGGGGTTGGGGGAAGTGGAGGGGGGATTAGCACTGCAGCATTAGTGGTGGATCTAGCTGAATAAAGCCGATTGTATACATCATTCACCTTTGCCCACCCGAAAGCTTGTTTACGCCATGCTACTATCATCTGCAGCAGCTCATTCCTGACAATTTTAGTAAGAGCCGAGCACCAGCACTTATATTTATGATTTTTTAATATGTGTCTATTGTTTACAATGTATTTTGTAATGTTATCAAATTCCTTAAGTACCGTATTTGTTAAATAGTTAATTTTCTTAACTACTGCTTGAATAGCATCTACTTTTGATTTACTGGGAAATTTCATTCTGAACCAGAATTATTAGTTTTTTAGGTCAAGGGTGTGGAAAACCATTTTTCTTTATAGCCTTTTAGAGAAGGAAAAGAAATGGTGCAATAAAAAAATAGAAAATATTCGCAGGTGTTTGTACAGAAACATTTTTACCGTGGAAGTATTCCAAATAACATTTTTAATGACATATGTTGTTATGTCGAAAATCCTGGAAATTTAGTTTAATCCAGGAAATCAGATTTTTTTTTTTTTTGAAGTTTAAGCATGGAGCAAAAACTTTTTTTCAACCTCTTTACAAGTTGTTATTAACCAACTTCCACAATGAAATCTGCAAGGGAGAAAATCATTTCATAGATTTAAATTTACAGCAAACTTCAAATAAAACTAGCCAAAACTCACATACATCTTGCACAAAAGCTTCACCCGTACTGCAAAAGAGTTGAAAACATAGCTAAAAGTGTAAACGTATTCTATTCCAATAGTTTTCCAGCTTTTTTCACAATAAAAAGTAATTCATGAAAGACATATTGCTCGTTACCATGTCAACGCTAGTGCGTTGACAATGAATAGACCAAAGCATCAACACGGAAATGACAATGATTATCATGTTCTTAACTTGTTCTCTAACTACTTTTCACCTTTTTTTATTTTGCTTTAACCACTGCCGCGCTAAGTTCATTATTTTTATTAAGAATGGTTTGATAATGAACTTATTTTATTTTAAATAAGCATAATAGATATGATTATTATATAATTATTTCCTTATCATATTATTAAGTTATTATTATACTGTATTAAATTACATTATTATCATGTTATATTATTGCTTTACATAACTACTATATATTATATAGCTATTGTATAAGATAATCATTTTTATGGAATTTAATTTAATAAATGTCAAATTATTCATTGAAAACAATTATTCAAAAGTTAGAAAGTTATTAATTAAAAAAGGAAGGGAAAATAATCACCTTCTAAGCTAAAAAAAAAATTATAAGAACCCATCAAAGAGCGTGGTTACTTCGCTCTATTGGTCTAGCTTGCAGGAAGGGGGAAGGGTGAGGAAATGACGTCTAAATTAAAAAAGGTGAACTTAGTAATATTTGAAACAATAATCTAGAAGCGTCGTGTCATTGTTATCGATCTTGCATTCAGAGATCTTGTATCATATACTATTGATACGAATTGAAAATGGATAAAGGCATAGAAGTCAAAGAGGAGATTACAAATCAACAAAGAGGAGGCTAAAGGTTGAAAATAGAAGTGAAAGGAGATTAAAGAGAGGATGAAACTGTTATATAGGAGTTCAAAGGTAAAATTAAAAAAAAAAAAAATTCCATGATAAGCAACCTATTCTCTTTTGGTTGACTACATTCCACGTATATTAGCTTTTAGTTATTTACTTACTTACTTACTTTACTTACTTAGATCCCGGCCATCCTCGTGGGACGTTTTGGGGCCACTCCTCTTGCTAGCTCATGCGTAAGGGCTCGGTACATTGCTCTATCTGGTGCGATACGTGATAACGGGGCTATCTTGACGTTGTCGAAGTGGAAGTTCTCCATCCATCGTTTTCGTGGTCTGCCTCGTGGGCGAAGGCCATGGAGGGATCCTTCAAGGGCGATTTTCGGAAGGCGGCTCGGCTCCATTCGCTTGACGTGGCCGAACCAGCGCAGTTGTTGCTTCTCGATTTTACTGAGTATGGTTTCAGTGGACTGGAGCCTTTGAACTGGACCCTTTTTTCATGATTTCAAGAGAGGTGGTTTCTTGGCTAAATGGGTGGTGGCGGCAAGCCACTCCTCTCCACCACCTTGCAGAGGTCGTTGTCCGTAAATCTGGATCCTCCGCCCTTTCGCAGTTGTCCTCCTATAGGGGATCCTCCCACGATGGTGTTCTGCTTCACCATGCAATTTAACCCATTGCTGGGAGAAGGTTTGTAACTGACGGGACGTGTCCACACGCCGGTGGGCCCTGCTGAGTGTACATCCGAGGGGCCTTCTTCCTCCTCCGCCTGTATTTACGGCCCCCGGGCGAGGGTGCCCCAGTTTCAATTAAGGACCCCCAGGGACTGGGTCCCCCCTTAGTCCGCGCCTCCTACTCAATGAAGGTACCCTACATATCTGTAGGGCGTTCCCCTTTCCGCCACCTGGGGACGCGCTGAGTGGCCTGGAGGATGCCCCTGCTGAGAAGGTGACTCAGTAGGCTGCCTGCAAAAATGACCCGTATAATATTTATTTGTAAGTTTTTTATTCTGTGGAACACTCTTGTAAGAAACAACAAGTAACAACAAAAAAATATCGTTGCTATGTAGTTAATATCTTTTGTTCTAAGATGGTCGCATTTTCTATTAGCAATAGCTATAGAATCCAAGAAACGTATCACTTATAGCAAATGAAAGCCATTTTTGTGCCAATAGGAAAGGCTTGGGGTTGTTAGACTCTTCCCCGTCAATTCTTTTTTTTTCGAAGTTGCTCTTATACTTTGTCATTCAGTAGCTTAGAACAGAGATCATTTTATTCCGCAGGAATATTTTTTTTTTACTTAATCTCATGGAACGTTAGGAAATTGTGTAACTTAGATTAGCAGCGTGCTTAGAAACACGGTAACTTCGAGCCCATCTCTGCCGAACTTTCGTGGTGTTTCATATAATTTATTGTTTTTTTTTTTTATATCACACACCTTTTTTGGTGTATTCTAGCTTTTGGACCCTCCCCTATTGAAGCATCGCCCCTTCCCGAAAACTACTACGTACGAGCCAGGGGTAAGAAATCAACTTCAGTTAAAATCCTCCCTTCTTCAGGTATAAAATACTGAGAAAATAATTATCATTCACCTCTACACAAAGAGCTAGTTATTAGTTCTGTACAGGGAAGATAAGAAGAAAAAAGTGAGATAATATTTTAAAAGGGATCATATTATTTTCCACCATTTTACCCTTCCAATACTCCTAAAAGCGTTTCTGCCTTTGCTTGATAGTTTAGAACCCCCCCCCCCCTGTCTCAATAAAAAGAGTTTTCCCTACTGAACTGAATTCCGTAATGCACATTTATGTTTACTGAAAGATTATTAAATTTTCGGCCATAGTTTTTCAAAGGGAGTTCGTCAATGCTACTGAAACGCGTTAATTTTTAGCTACGAAATTTTTTCAATATTAATTTGAATTTAGACACCAACATAAGATAATGTATATATATATATATTTGTTTTATAAAAAACATCATTAATATACGGCTATCGTTTTTTCACAGGGCTTCCTCCAAGGATCCAATACCTGGTCCTCTAAGTGGTGAGTTACCCATGCTGTCCATTTCGATGGAAGTTTGACTGTCTTCAGGAAGATCTGGCTTTGAATCACCTAATAAAAGAAAATGTGGCGTAATTTTTTTTTTTGCAAATCGTTGCACTACTAAATTGACGGGACGGACCAAAGAAAAAAAACCCCTCACACCCAAACAATTAAAAAAAGCCTCTTTTTTGTTTATATCATAGGCAGCGCAATAGTGCTGCCTAAGTAAAGAACGATGTTGGCACAATGTAGTATTTTTTTTTGGTCTTAGACCAAGGCACTTCGTATCGAAGGAGTTATCATAAAAACTTCAAAAAGGGCTTATTCGATTGGAAATTGGAGTGGCTTGTGCCCTTTTTAATAGTCGAAAGTGATTGGAAGGCAACTAGCATCCCTTCCACGCCCACCATTTTCCCAAACACATTCAATCAAAATTTTGAGATAGCCATTTTGTTCAGCGTTGTTGATTTCCAGATAGAAATTGTGTTTTGAGGAGGACACTCCCCCACAGCCCTCAGGGCAAGTTTTGTAAGTTATGCCCTGCGGGGATATCAGGTTTTTGTAGAAAGTGTTGTCGTAGAAACTTCAAAAAAGGCTCTTTTGATTGGAAATTCAAAAGGCTAGGGCCCTTTTTAATAGTTGAAAGTGATTGGAGGGCAACTAACCCCCCTATCATGCCCACCTTTTTCCGAAACACATCCAATCAAAATGTTGAGGTAGCCATTTTGTTCAACGTAGTTGAAAGTTTGGAAATTAGGTCTTTGATTATGACAACCCCCCCCCCCCCACAGCCCTCAGAGTAAGGGTTTTTAAGTTATGCCCTGGGGGCATATAAGGTTTTTTTTATAGAAAGCGTTGTCGTAGAAACTTCAAAAAGGAATCATTCGATTGGAAACTCAAACGGCCTTTTCACGGCTTTTATGAAACGGCTCAAAGTGAAATTTATATTCTGGCCTTGGGAAGGCATAGGGGTTTTGAGCCCTGATCATGTTAATTTCTTCTCGTTTTGAGTTTGACTCGGTTATTTATTGTAATTTCTGTTCGTTTTGGGTTTCATTTATTTATTGATGCTGTTTTGTGGTAGTTTCACGCTTGGTAGATTATTTGATTTTATTTTTGCTCATTTTTGGTTTAATGGAGTTCTTTACTTTTCTTTGAAAAGCTTATTTTGTGGAAAAAGTTTTTTTAATTAATCTAATAAAAAAAAGCTTAAGAGCTATTAACTTAACTAATACAAATAAATTCATTCGCAGACTTGCGATACATTTAGGGGCATATTCCGGGGAAGTGGATTTGGTTTTACCACCCATTCACTCTCTGTCAAAATATTCTGTAAAGAATTTCACTTAGTTTTCGCTTCTCTTAATGATAATTTATTTACGTCTTTGCCAGTTCAGGCAAATGTTGCTGTTTTAAGTGATATATCAGATCATTTTGTGCTGATTTCTGATTTAGTTTTTACCTGTAAAATACTGCAGGCAAGTAAGTAACGTCAAGTACGGTTAATAAATAAAATATTATTGAAGTATCTGAGTGAAAGTCTTGTCTGGAGGATTGGTAGGAGGTTATATCCACGGAGGATACAGATAAGCAACTGATATTTTTGTAAGCAAGGTAAATGCTACCTTGATTCCAGCTGCCCATTTCTTACGAGTAAAATTTGCAGAGAAAAATCTCTTATAAGGCCGTGGAGAGCTTCTGGAATTCTAATATCAGTAAAGAAAAAAATCGTAATATAAAAATCATTTAAAGAATTCATCTGATTGTAGTATTAAAATTGAAGAGCTCGAAATTCTAAGTCAATCTTAAAACACGGTAGTCTTCCTGAGACTCTAAGCAGGCAAGCCTATTAGGCTTAGGTTACTTGTTCGCCTGTGAGTCCAAGCAAATTCAGTCCCCCCCCCCTCTTTTGCATACTAGTCCAGTCAACATTGCCCGTCATGAATCAACCCAGAAATATCGATCATCCCTAAGTTCTATGACTATCTACCTTAGTTTTGCCCCAAGATGGATGAATAGATGATAGACTATCTATCAACAAGTGAAAATGACATAATTTTCATTAATTAATATGATTAATTATTATAAAATAATTATTTTCATAATTTTTTGACATTCCTGAAAAAGGCTTATGCCAGTTGCGCCTCTCACCCAGACTATCTGTCTTGGCTTTTTCTCCAATTAGTCATGAATGGATGGCAACTTGATTTTAATTCAAAAATCAACGGTAAGGCGTGGCCTTTAAGTAATTATTTTATAAAAGAAGAGAAAAAATGATAGGTCTCCTGAAGTTATTAGTTTGGAGGACAGACAAACTTCTAATAGATGTGAGGGAGTGGCTAATATTTGAGTACTTATTTTGCTAATATAGGAGAGAAAATTACTTCATTAGTAATGAACCAATTTGATTCAAGCAGAAATAAACATCTTTGCTCCTACCTTCCATCTCCTCAAAGTAACTTGATTTTTCTTGGACCTATATCTCAGTTTGAAGTAACAAAAATAGTTCTTGATATAAATCCAGGTAATTCAGCGAAAGCAGATTAAAAAACACATTCAAAATCTATGTTTAATTATTTCAACATGTGTTGGTTTATTGCGTAGCTTGAAGCATTACTTGCCATGCTCAGCTTTACTAAGCATTTATTTTGCTCTGATACAGTCTAATATCAAATATTGTTCTCTAGTATATTACATATATTTAAAAGCCATATTAGACCAACTCAGATTTTATAAAAAAAAAAAACCGAATAATCCTAAACTTTTTATTCCATCACCTATTGTATTTCCAAATAAGTGTTCTACGGAATCTTTACATAATTATCTAGATATACTTCCAGCTTCTCAACAATTTACTTTTGGAGCCATTTTTTCAAATTTAGGTATGACATCAAGAAATTACCACCTTATTACCTTAATCAGGATTTACTCCCCCAATCACAAGATTTACATAATTATAACATTTGGTAAAAAAATAGAGTATCTACATTTACAAGTATCGTTCTGAGAGATCTAAATTCGCTCTGTTTTGGTCGATAACCCGGTAATAGGATTCTCACAAGGATCTTATCGATAAATATACTCCTATCCTATTACTTAAAAAGAATCTTAAATTACATTTAGTTCAAAATTATCTTTGATTATAGTTTATTAAGTAAGATGTGAATGAATTGGCGTCCTTTTACGCCATCCATTACAAACGTTGGCTCTGCTACTTATAGGTGGCTTTTATCTTGGACCTGACATTAAATTACCGTGTTTTGCTTATCATGTTTTCTAATTGCTATGAATTAGTTTTTACGATACGACTATTGAGTCATATTGTATGTAATATGATTCTGGCTTTGTTTAGTTTATTTAGATTCTTTTGAATAAGTTAAAAATAATATTGAGCTACGATGAGTTCTAGCCGCTGTTGCACTTTACGAAATAAAGAGCAATTTTGAATGTTAATGTTAGCTCTCTGGTGCAAGTTACAGCTATAGACCTGTCGTAAAATCACATGTTCTAGGGAAACTTAACCTTAATAAGAGCCGACAGAAAAAACGAAAAAAGATTGGTTGTTTCTTCTGCTCTCCTGAGAACACATAGTGATCCCAGGAACACGAGATCCCAGGATCTCCCAGAACACATCACGCATTGCCTTACGAATTTTCACAGCTGAAGAGGTACTTGAAATGTAGTTATCCGAATGCCCGTAAGATTTATGTTAATCTTTTAAGAAGAATCCCAATTCGCTGTGCTCCAAAATTTTAACATAATATTAGGCTAACAGCATGTACTTTAATTGAATAATGTAACCCACAAATAACAATAGATTTTTGTCTTATGGTTCCAGTCACGCTTGCCAAGTAAAAATTGGTTTGATCATTTCTTTAACTGATCGGATCTTTAGTATTTGCTCTCCAAAATTTGTTGAGGAGGAGCTGTCTTTTCTAAGGAAAATACTAATAATCAACATGTATCCAGAATGGTTAATTAACCAGACTTTTTCAAAAAGAAGAAAAAGGTTTCTAGAGATTTCTAAGGAAGTCTTGGAGACAACTCGGGCGAAGGATGTTTTTTGTTCCTTACCATATGTACCCGGGCTAACTGAAAAACTTAAAAGAATCAAGGAGGCACACTTGTGCCTCTTAAAAAAGAGGCGACCAACCACAATGTTAAGCGATTTCCGGTCCTAGCGGTCGCAGAGAGACGGCGGTGATCGCATTTTGTAGCCTAAGCTCAATCTAAGAAACATGCAAAATTTCACCCCCCTCCGACTTTATCTTCATGGGGGAAAGTGGGCCGGAAGTTTCAACCCTCGCACCACAGCCCCCTTTAACGTTGTCCGATCGGGCTGAAATAGAGGATAAGCTTTCCTAGGGCCTGGGAGCCTATCCGCAAAATTTCAGCTTAATCCGATCTTTCCTTCCCTGTTTTCCAAAAACCAAATATAGCCTCTTAATGTTCATCAAGTTATTTTTTTTGTCAGCCACGCCTACAGGCCACAGTTGGCAACGGATCCGGGTGAATGACGACTCATTCGAAGCAGAATTCGACCTGTTAGGGCCTTTTGATATTTTCAGACCGAAAAAATTATCCCCCGAATTTACATTTACGAAAAACCTCGTTTTCCCATAAGAGCCCATGTTAATTTTTGAAATTCCTAAAACCATAGTATTTCATTATTAAATTAGATAAAAATAGTCCTCTTAACATGACAAGACCGACTGCAAGCTCCCAAAAATTCCAGCTCTTTCCCAGAAGTTTTTTTTGTCGAAAAACGAAAATCTTACTTTGTATTTGCTTGCGTCGAAAATTGATTGCAGAGACTAAAAATAATTTAACAATAGTCTCTGATAGTACAGTGGTCACTATTCCTGTCTGTCATGCGGAAGACCCGGGTTAGATTCCCCGTCACAGTAAATTTTTTATGTATTGAATTTAAAGTAGTATCTCTTAAATTTAAAGTTTAAAAAAGAAACTCAGTTTCTTTTTTAAATCCAATCTATTAAATCCTTCGGCTCAACAGGCGTCTCCAGAAGAATATCACAGTCGGCCTTCAGCTTACAGGTAAGTCTCCACTGCTTTGATAACATGCCGTATACCCGCATGCTCGAAGAAAAGTTGAAAAAAGAAAATCTTACTGTGCATTTGATTTGAGTATTCAGGAATTAAAAGCCTTAATACAAGAATCTTCAAAAGCGGGGGGTTTGGGGGGCGGCAGCCCTCCAACTTTAACTCCTGACACGATCAGCTAACAGTTAGTCAAGCAATAATAAGTAATAAACTGTACAAAAACGTGCAGAAATTATTTGAAAAAAACTACGTTTTCTAAAGAGTTAAAGAGGCTGAGTCACAAGTTCAAACCTGAAAACGTACAGGGATTAGGAGGTACAGTATGGGGGGCTGCCGCCCCCCAAACCCCCCGCTTTTGCAGCCTCTTTTGTTAAGGTATTTTAAGTCCTGTATCCTGCAATCACTTAGTCGTACCAAGTTCATCACATTATAGCTTGTTATCGGCTAGGGAAAAATCTCCTGTAAACAATCCAGCAAACAGGCTCAGTACTGTTTCTAATCAAAGAGATGCAATAGGATGTTCTTACGGTAAAAAATTCAAGCAGACTTCGTTCGTGTTGCAAAGCATTTCTTTGCAAGGGAAAAAGCGGGGGTTGAGGGGGGCGGTAGACCCCAAAAATAAAAATCTTAACAAAAGAGGCTGCAAAATTGGGGGGGCTGGGGGGAGGTAGCCCCCAACTGTACCTCCTAATCCCTGTACGTTTTAAGGTTCAAACTTGTGACTCAGCCTCTTTAACTCTTTAGAAAACGTAGTTTTTTTTCAAATAATTTTACAAAGCAATGGTCTAAGGGTAGCTTTAAAGAGTAATAATACTTTGGGTAGTTTTCTAAATTCTGGGAAGGATCTAACTTCATTGGGGCGACAAAGTGGGGTTTATCAGATCCCATGTACTTGCGGAAGCTCATATGTGGGACGTACTAACCAGAGTTTGGAAATGAGATTATTACAACATAAAGATTCTATTTCTTCGGCTTTAAAGCAAGAATCTAAGTCTGAAGATTTTACTTCAGCCCTTTCAGAACATATTCTTAATTTTCCAGACCATTTTATTTTGTTCGAGAATGGCTCTTTGATTTCTAGGGATCGGGGTTTAAAGCAAAATTTTCGTGAAACTCTTGAAATAAAGAGAACCTTATTCAAGAATATTGCTTTGAATCGGGATACAGGCGAATATGGGCTGAACTCTATCTATGATAATTTATTAAAATCTGACAGAGTAAAGTTCAATTCACCCAATGAAGTTGACCTTTGTCCAAAAGTTATATCATTGAACGCTAATGAACAGAAGCCAAGAAGGTCAAAGAGGCTAGCTTCCGCCTTTGCTATGAAAAGAATTACAGATTTAAACAATATGTAGTTTTATTTGATTTCGTATATAAATTTTTTGTTTTAAATTGTTTTAGTTTAATTTTACTACTGATGACGGTCACTGTATATGTGACCGAAATATCTGGTATTTTCTGTGAATCTATTATACATTGTCTATTAAAAAGGATTTTATTCCTATTTTGAACTTTTATTTTATCGTCATGGAAAGGCAGTGTGGTCTCCGAAATTGTCTAATTCAGTTCAATTAAAATCTATGGCATTTGGAGTTTTAAATGTATTTCCTCTCTCAGAATTCCTTGTTAAAGTTTTATTCAAGTAAGGAGTATTAATTAAAACGACTATACTTACTCAAAGTATTCTGAAAAGCTTGACTATCCGATTCGAGGTGAGAGTCTTTCTCTATCCAACTGGATTCTATGGGTTGTCTTCTCCTTCCATCGTTTGATGCGTCTTCCATTGGGACCTCATCTTTCAGAGCGTCTTTTTCCTCAACTAAAAATTTTTTTAAACTAAGTCGACTTATAGTTCACCGTTTTTAAAAATATTTTTTATTTCAAAACGATTTTAAATACAGCAAAATACACTTTAAAAAAGTTTAATGCGCGTAATTTATTGAATAAAGCTTTTTGTTTACGGATAATAGGCTTACATTTAAATCATATATACTATGTAAGGCCAGTTATAGAGTCTACTGGTGAGGCTAGAAGCTTACATATAACTGGATGTCCGAGAGACCTGGTAGGGAACCTGGTAGGGAACCTGCTTAGTGTGTCGTTTTATACCAAAAAACTAAAAAAAAACTAGAAATGTTTTGTTCATTTTCTAGGATTAAAAAAAAATCTTAAATTTGAATTTGCGAGAAAAGTGATTATTATATTCGTAAAGAGCATAAAAAAGGCATGGAGTGGCATGTTCACTTTTTTCGTAAGTCGACAATATGAACAGCAAAAGATTTACCACTGCCTAGTGTAAAAGGAAGCAAGGGTTTTATATTTTGTATACCAAATTAGTCAATAGCAAATCCTCTATTAACAATAGTGTTCAAAAGCAAAATCTCGAAATATCCATTTACTCGTACATTGATTTACTACTTAAACTTAAGGCCTTTTTACTTATTATTTTACCTATTATTCTCCGAATTTGAAAAATATTGAGATTTAGTGAGAATGGTCAATAACAAAATATTGATATATTGTTTACTTAGTCACTGAAATATCCGATTGTCGTTAGGTAAAGTTACGAGGAAAAGAAAGGAGGTATCATCCAAAGCTGAACAATCAAATTACGTGTTCCAGGGTAGTTTTTGATGAATAAAATTAAAAAACAACAAGTTTTTCCACTGAAAGTAAGGAGCAACATTAAAACTTAAAACGAACGGAAATTATCCTCTATATGAGGGGGCTGCCCCTTTCTCAACCCTCACTCTTTATTCTAAAGTCTTAAATCAATAGCCCTTGTGTTTGAGTACTCTTACCTAAGGAACCAGGACAAAAAGTCAAACTTTCGCATAAAGAGCGAGGGTTGAGAAAGGGGCAACAGAATAATTTCTGTTCGTTTTAAGTTTTGATTTTGCTCCATACTTTCAGTTGAAAAACTTGGTTTTCAAGATTTAATTTCTAACTGTTCTAGATCTCTAAATTTCTAAATCTGCTTACCTCCCCCCATGAAAAATTTCTCGTGGAAAATTCCCCTAGAAGCTTTTCTCTTCACTTAAAATTCTCCCCGTGGAAAATTCCCCCCCCCATCCCTACAGAAAATTACTCCAAAAATTCTCTACATATTTCCCAATAGCAAATACTATGTGCAAACAATGCGGACAAATTGCGTAGCTTATAGCTCTTTCCCCAGGGAATCTGAAGGGTCTTGTCATCACCAAAAGCATAGTTATAGGACCTTTCAACTATGCAGAATTAAACGACTATCTTAAAAATTTGATCGGATGTCTTTGGGGAAAAATGGGCACAGAAGGGGAGCTAGATACCCTCAAATCCTTTCGGTCACTTAAAAAGGGTACTCAGCTTTTTACTTATGTTCGAATGAGCTCTTTCCCGATCTTCTAGGACCATTGCTTCGATACGATCACCCCTGGGAAAAAAACTAACGAACAAATAAACACGCATCTGTATCTTTATTCACGCATCTGTATCTTTATTCTGTCAAACAAAATACAAAATTACACGTTTTTGTGAACGGAAGGTTGAAAGCTCTACAGCCAGGTTCTCTAATATGCTGAATCTGATTGTGTAATTTTCACTAAGATCGCTTGACGTTTTGGGGTGTTTTGCCCCTTTTCGAAAATCAGGCAAATTTTCCCCGGTTTGTAGCTTTTTGTGGGTAACATTAAACTTAGTGAACTTTATATATTTGGATTCAGTATAAAAGGCCAATTCTTTTTATGTATCTATGGTTATCAAACGTTCATTTCTTTTTTAGTTTTGGTTACTATTGGGCCAATTCGCTCCTTACTTATAGTTCGTTACCAAAGACTATTTGAAAGTTCCCATACATGTATTTGAGATCACTTCGACTGCATGCAATGTACAACATAAGTAAAAGTATTTAAAAGGACAGCTTTTCCTCTGCTTTTTTTGTACAAGATGGGTGAGGATATACGTAGTTCTTCTGTACATCTACGTCACATATAATCCGATCTAAGTCACAGTCGTCTTAAATATATGTGTATAACATATATCATAACATCATTTCTTATATTTCAGAATGCTATTCAGTTTTTCTGTTGTAGGATCTGCTTATTTAATAATGAAGTAGACTGTTATAAGCAATCGACTTGCGGAAGATGGATTCTGATAGAACCTCTTATAATTTTGCATGCTCCTTCTTGTTTATATGTGCATCGAAATAGCCGTAACCTCCCTTAATCTAAGTGGTGTTGCGCCACGTTTACTACAACCAATTTCAACGCTTTCCCCCGCTTTTTTCGTACAGGATGTGTGAGAAAATACGTAATTGTTCCGTACATCCCACTGGAGTCACAGTCATCTCAAATATATGTGTGTATAAAATATATCGTAATCACATTTCTTGTATTTCAAAGTGCTATTCAATTTTTCTGTTCTAGGATTTTCTGATTTAATAATGAAGTGGACTGTTATAAGCAATCGACTTGTGGGAGATGGATTCTGATAGAACCTCTTATAATTTTGCATGCTCCTTCTTGTTTATATGTGCACCGAAATAGCCATAACCTCCCATAATCTAATTGGGTTTGCGCCACGTTCACTACAACCAATTTCAACGCTTTCCCCTGCTTTTTTCGTACAGGATGTGTGAGGAAATACGTAATTGTTCCGTACATCCCACTGGAGTCACAGTCATCTCAAATATATGTGTGTATAAAATATATCGTAATCACATTTCTTGTATTTCAAAATGCCATTCAAATTTTTTGTTGTAGCACGTTCATTGATACCCCTTTCAGTTTTTTCCACAGCTTTCAAACAGTTCGTGGTAACGAACTGTAAGTAAGGAGCGACCCGGCTCAATGGTAACCGAAACTCTAAAAAACGGGATTTTGATACCAATAGATACATCAAAAGAATCAGATTTTAATTCTGATTTCAAATATATAAGTTTCATTAAGTTTAATTCTACCCATCAAAAGTTACGTGCCTGAGAAAATTTGGCTGATTTTCGAAAAAAAGGGGGAAAGACCCCCTAAAAGTTATAGAACCTTAATGAAAATCACACCATCATATTCAGCGTATCAGAGAACCCTACTGTAGAGGTTTCAAGCTCCTATCTACAAAAATGTGAAATTTTCCATTTTTTGCCAGAAGAAAGATCACGGATGCGTGTTTATTTGTTTTTTTTTTTTTTTTCCCCAGGGGTGATCGTATCGACCCAGTGGTCCTAGAATATCTTGGGAGGGCTCATTGGAACGGAAATTAAAAGTTCTAGTGCCCTTTTTAAGTGACCAAAAAAATGGAGGGCAACTAGGCCCCCTCCCACGCTCATTTTTTTCCCAAAGTCACCCGATCAAAATTTTGAGATAGCCATTTTGTTCATCATGGTCGAAAATATGATAAAAATGTCTTTTAGGATGACTTGATCCCCCAAAGTCCCCAGGGGGAGGGCTGAAAGTTATGAACTTTACTCAATGTTATAACATATAGTATTGGTTATTGGGAAGTATACAGACTTTTTCAGAGGAGATTTTTTCTGGTAGTTGGGGGAAGGAGAGGGTCGGGGGCTATATGGAAGGATCTTTCCATGAAGGAAGTTTTCATGGGGGAAGGGAAATTGCTATGAAGGGGGCGCCGGATTTCCCAGCATTATTAAAGAAAAAGATCAGGAATTAAATAAAAAAAAACAAGTTTTTCAACTGATCAACAGATTGTGATTAAGAGGTCATTTTTAAAGAACTGGAAAAAAAAATTCGAACTATAGTTTAAAGAGCAGGGTATTGACTAGGGGGCGAACCCCCTAATATACGTGTTAAAAATTTATGAATATAGAAGTTCGTTGCGTAAGTTAATTCTAAGTTACGTATATTTATTACTAATAAAAACGTTCGTAAATAAAATTAAACAAGTTTCGAGAAAGCCATTTAACCAAATATAATATGCAAATTTTGTTTTAATTATTCATGTACGGTGAGCCAAAATCAAAACCTGCATTAATTCAAAAACGTTCAAAAATTAAATAAAAAAAACAAGTTTTTTTAACTGAAAGTAAGGAACGACGTTAAAACTTAAAACGAACAGAAATTATTCCGTATATGAAGGGGGCTGTCCCCTCCTCAACGCCTCGCTCTTTACGCTAAAGTTTGACTTTCTCACAACTCTATTTTTTTAAACAATAAAAAAACTTTAGCGTAAAGAGCGAGGCGTTGAGGAGGGGACAGCCCCCTTCATATACGGAATAATTTCTGTTCGTTTTAAGTTTTAACGTCGTTCCTTACTTTCAGTTAAAAAAAACTTGTTTTTTTTATTTAATTACCGTAAGAGGTGTGTTTATTATTTAATAAAAACCTTTAAGTTTGAATACATTTACTTATGCCATACATTAAATGTAGTCATAGGGATCGCCAAACATTTAAGTATGTATTTTTCATCTCATAAAGAGGCTTTATATATTTTGAAATATTATTGAAGTTTTTGGTGCTGAACATTCGTTATAACCTCTTTCAATTTTTTCTTTGGCCTTTACCGTAAGAGGTTTGTTACCTTTTAATAAATGCCTCGTATTTAGTATCTGAATGCAATAGCTCATGCTGCACAGTAAGGGCTGTCATCAATGTAAAATGCATTACATAAAATGCATAATGCACATAAAATGCATTACATAAAATGCATAATGCACATAAAATGCATTACATAAAATGCATAATGCACATAAAATGCATTACATAAAATGCATAATGCACATAAAATGCATTACATAAAATGCATTACAATGGAGTTTCAAAATTTCGAATTACAGTTCATGCTTTTCTGCATATTGAAGTAGATATATCTTCTACTATTAGAACAAAACTGTTTATCATTTGATATTATATGTTTCAACACATTTGGCTATGCTTCACATCAAGTACAGTAATAATCCAGGCCGGATTCAACTTTGACGCTTCTAGGCCCAAGTATTTTTGCTGCTCCATTTTTGTGAGATTTTCGGGAAAATCTTCAAAAATTAGAGGATAGTGGAAGCACTGAACAGAACGCAGCTAATGAGCCATAAGTAATGAAAGAGAGAGGTGATACCAAACTCGCAGCTGTCATTCTTGGGAGACATCTGACAGTTTATAAGTGGCCTGGGAATTTCTGTGTTGTTTTAAAATCACTTTTCAAACAGTTCGTGGTAACGAACTGTAAGCAAGGAGCGACCCGGCTCAATGGTAACCGAAACTCTAGAAAACGGTATTTTGATACAAATAGATGCATCAAAAGAATCAGATTTTAATGTTGATTTCAAATATATAAGTTTCTTCAAATTTAGGCTGATTTTCTAAAAAAGGGAGAAAGAACCCCTAAAACTTATAGAACCTTAATGAAAATCACACCATCATATTCAGCGTATCAGAGAACCCTACTGTAGAGGTTTCAAGCTCCTATCTACAAAAATGTGGAATTTTGCATTTTTTGTGAGAAGAAAGATCACGGGTGCGTGTTTATTATTATTTTTTTTTCCAGGGGTGATCGTATCGACCCAGTGGTCCTAGAATATCGTTGGAGGGCTCATTGGAATGGAAATTAAAAGTTCTAGTGCCCTTTTTAAGTGACCAAAGAAAATGGAGGGCAACAAGGCCCCCTCCCACACTCATTTTTTCCCAAAGTCACCCGATCAAAATTTTGAGATAGCCATTTTGTTCAGCATGTTCGAAAATATTATAAGTATGTCTTTTAGGATGACTTAATCCCCCGAAGTTCCCGGGGGAGGGCTGAAAGTTATAAACTTTACCCAATGTTAACATATAGTATTGGTTATTGGGAAGTATCCAGACGTTTTCAGGGACATTTTTCCTGGTAGTGGGGGGAGGTGGGTCGGGGGTTATATTGGAGGATCTTTCCATGAAGGAAGTTTTCATGGGGGAAGGGACATTGCTATGAAGGGGACGCCGGACTTCCCAGCATTATTCAAAATAGATCAGAAATTAAATATAAAAAACAAGTTTTTCAACTGCAACAGCAGCAAAATAAAAACTTTAAACGAACTGAAAATATTACATATATGATTAGGTTCACCCCCTAGTCAATACCTCGCTCTTTAAGCCAAAGATTTTTTAGAACTTTTATAAGAGCTATTTATTCTAATTAACGGCCTTTGTGATTAACCGGTCATTTTTAAAGAATTGGAACAAAATTCGAACTTTCGCTTAAAGAGCAAGGTATTGACTTGGGGGTGAACCCCCTAAAAAACGTATTAAAAATATATGAATATAGAAGTTCGTTACGTAAGTTAGTTCGTAAGTTACGCATATTTATTACTAATAAAAACGTTCGTAAATAAAATTAAACAAGTTTTGAGAAAGCCATTTAACCAAATAAAAGTAAATTAGTAAGCAAATTTTGTTTTAATTATTCATGTACGGTGAGCCAAGATCAAACCTGCATTTATTCAAAAACATCCAAAAATTAAATAAAAAAAACAAGTTTTTTTTAACTGAAAGTAAGGAACGACGTTAAAACTTAAACCGAGCAGAAATTATTCCTTATATGAAAGGGGCTGTCCCCTCCTCAACGCCTCGCTCTTTACGCTAAAGTTTGACTTTCTCACAACTCTATTTTTTTAAACAATAAAAACTTTAGCGTAAAGAGCGAGGCGTTGAGGAGGGGACAGCCACTTTCATATAAGGAATAATTTCTGTTCGTTTTAAGTTTTAACAGTCGTTCCTTACTTTCGATTATTTGAAAAAAACTACGTTTTCTAAAGAGTTAAAGAGGCTGAGTCACAAGTTCGAACCTTAAAACGTACAGGGATTAGGAGGTACAGTTGGGGGGCTGCCGCCCCCAAACCCTCCGCTTTCGCAGCCTTTAAATAAAAAAAAATTTTAACTGAAAGTAAGGAGCGACATTAAAACTTAAAACGAACAGAAATTATTACGTATATGAAAGGGGCTGTGCCCTCCTCAACGCCTCGCTCTTTACGCTAAAGTTTGACTTTCTCACAACTCTTTTTTTTTAACAATAAAAACTTTAGCGTAAAGAGCGAGGCGTTGAGGAGGGGACAGCCCCTTTCATATACGGAATAATTTCTGTTCGTTTTAAGTTTTAATGTCGCTCCTTACTTTCAGTTAAAAAATTTTTTTTTTTTTATTTACTGTACCTCCTAATCCCTGTACGTTTTAAGGTTCGAACTTGTGACTCAGCCTCTTTAACTCTTTACAAAACGTAGTTTTTTTCAAATAATTTCTGCACATTTTTGTACAGTTTATTACTTATTATTGCTTGACTAACTGTTAGCTGATCGTGTGTTATATTATATATATAACCTTTTTCAAGATTTTTCCTCAGCTTTTATCGTAAGAGGCGTGTTTATTGTTAAATGAAATACCTGTATGTTTGAACACATATGCTTATGCTGTGCATCAAGTGTAGTTATAGTAATCATCATGTATAAAACATGTTGCTATGGAATTATACATACATGAATGTGAGATGATGACTATGAGTTACTTGATGAATCAAGTGAAATTTATGTATTTAGAAATGTCATTAATGCTTATATGTACATCGATGTAGATGTACCTTCCTCTAATCAAACGCACTAGTCTCCTTGTAACCTTTTTCAATGTTTTCCCTAAATTTTATCGTAAGAAGTGTGTTATTCAATAAATCACCTATGTCTATGAACAAATTTGTTTATGCTGGACATTTGGTGCAGTCGTAATCTTAATCTTTTACGGCTGTATGTATAAAACACATTATAATAGAATTTTGTGCATTTCGAAATGTCATTAGTACTTAAATGCACATTGAAGTTGATGTGCCTTCCACTGACTCAGTGCGCCAGGTTTCTTGTAGTCTTTTTCGACATTCTCCTCGGCTTTTATCATATGAGGTGTGTCTATTATCAAGTAAACAACCTATATGTTTAAGCCCATCTGCTTATACTGCACATCAAGTGAAGCCGTGGTGATCCTCTCACATGTATATAGGGATAAAGCACATCATAATGGAATTTTATGTATTTTGAAATGCCATTAGTGCTTATATTTATATTAAAGCTCATGTTCCTTCCACTGTTTCATTGCATCAGGTTTCTTGGAGTCTTTTTCAACATTTCCTAAGCTTTTATCGCATGAGATGCGTTTTACCCGTGATTTTACCTGCCATTTACCCGTGCGTGCAGCCATTTAAACATTTGATTCTCAATTACTTGGACTATCTGTCTTGGCTTTTTCTTCCTACAATTAGCCATGTCTTGATGCCTATTGCAAAATACTTGATTTTCAATTCAAGATCAACGGACTAAGTAACTACCCTGTACGTTTAAGCACATTCGCTTATGCTGAACAGCATTTACAGCCATAGCCAGCCTCTCACATGAATATACGGATAAAACATATTATAATGGAATTTTATCTATTTTGATCAAACAAAAAATAACGGAATGTTAAAAATTGTGAAATGTAACTCATGTTTATCTACACACTGAAGTGAAAGTATCGCCTGCTGATCTGATGAAGTGATTTTGCACCGCACCCACTGTAGCTCTTTTCAACGTTTTCCAAGGTTTCTCTCTTACAAGGTATGTTATTGCCGGTCTTGCCAAAAGTCTTAGCTAATTTATTTTCGTTTGCGTATAAAGCAAATTATGAACTATTTTTCTGATAGTCTTTTTTACGCTAAATTTCCATAATATTATAGGTACTAATTATACTTCCAGTTAAACTGTTCGTGGTAGCTAACTGTAAGTAAGGAGTGAATCAACCCAATAGTAACCGAAACCCTGAAAAAAGGATTTTGATAAAAATTAATAAATTGAATGAATTCTCCAAATACAACAAAGTTTATTAAATTTAATGGTACCCATCAAAAGATACAAGCCTGAGAAAATATGCTGGATATCTGAAAAAGGGGGAAACAAACCGAAAATGCCAAGCGATCTTAATGAAAATCACGCAATCAGATTCAGCATATTAGAGAACACTACTGTTCAGCTCCTATCCACTAAAATGCGGAATTTTGAATTTTTTGCCAAAAGAAAGATCATGGATGCGGGCATTTGGAGAGTTGGACAGTTGAAGAGCTAGACATCTGGAGAGACATTTCGAGAACGTTTCGCCTTTTTTCTAAAATCAGGTGAATTTTCTCAGGTTCGCAATTTTTGATGGGCAACATTAAACTTATTGATTTTTGTATAATTGGAATTATTATGAAAATTCAGTTCTTTTGATGTATCCATTGTTATAAAAATTAAGTTTTTTTCACAGTTTCGGTTGCTACTGGGCTAAGTCGCTCCTTACTTACAACTCGTTACCACGAACTGTTTGATTTCAGCATTATCGTAGAGTTTCCCTTTTGCGATTCCTTAGTCAAAAATATATGAGAATCTAAAAAAAAGATTCTGGAGATTTGGGATTATTGCCAAAAATAAAAATTTTAGGGATTCGTAACATTTTTCTGCTGCAAAGAATATGTTCTGAAAGGAAATTACAAAGACAGTAATTATTGTATTTGGAAAGAACGGTGAATGGCACAGCAAAAGATCTATTTATCTTTCAGTTAGCAAATTAATCTATGATTTGAGATATTTACCAGCGTTTCCCCATCTTGAAAAGTAATTGAGTAAGGTCAATGAAACTATCTTCTAAGAAATAAAGCTAAGAAATACTTCTTCTAAGAAATATCTAACTACTTCTAAGAAATAATTTGACTTTTTGTTGTAAGCTTTATTTGTGTTGTGATTTTTTTTTCTTTGCTGTTGATTGTGGTTGCAGCGGCAGATGCAACTTGGTATAGAACGTACAAGCACACTACTCATAAGACAGTTCTTTAAAGTAATTATTTGAAAAAAACTACGTTTTCTAAAGAGTTAAAGAGGCTGAGTTACAAGGTCGAACCTTAAAACGTACAGGGATTAGGAGGCACAGTTGGGGGGCTACCGCCCCCCAAACCCCCCGCTTTCGCAGCCTTTAAATATAAAAAAAATTCTTTAAACTGAAAGTAAGGAGCGACATTAAAACTTAAAACGAACAGAAATTATTCCGTATATGAAAGAGGCTGTGCCCTCCTCAACGCCTCGCTCTTTACGCTAAAGTTTGAATTTCTCACAACTCTTTTTTTAAACAATAAAAACTTTAGCGTAAAGATCGAGGCGTTGAGGAGGGCACAGCCTCTTTCATATACGGAATAATTTCTGTTCGTTTTAAGTTTTAATGTCGCTCCTTACTTTCAGTTTAAAGAATTTTTTTTTATATTTAAAGGCTGCGAAAGCGGGGGGTTTGGGGGGCGGTAGCCCCCCAACTGTGCCTCCTAATCCCTGTACGTTTTAAGGTTCGACCTTGTAACTCAGCCTCTTTAACTCTTTAGAAAACGTAGTTTTTTTCAAATAATTTCTGCACGTTTTTGTACAGTTTATTACTTATTATTGCTTGACTAACTGTTAGCTGATCGTGTCAGGAGTTAAAGTTGGGGGGCTGCCGCCCCCCAAACCCCCCGCTCTTGAACGTTCTTGTGTTAAGGCTTTTAATTCCTGAATACTCAAATCACGTCGTACAGGGTGCCTCCTAATCCCTGTACGTTTTAAGGTTCGAACTTGTGACTCAGCCTCTTTAACAGTCCCCCAACTGTGCCTCCTAATCCCTGTACGTTTTAAGGGTCGACCTTGTAACTCAGCCTCTTTAACTCTTTAGAAAACGTAATTTTTTTTAAATAATTTAAAAAAAAACTGAGTTTCTTTTCAAAGTCTAAATTCAGTATATAAAAATTTGCTCTGATGGTGAATCGAACCTGAGTTTTCCGCCTGAGAGTCTGAAGTATCAACCGCTGGACTATACAGATACAATGGTAATTGTTTTTTAGTATATGGAAGCTATTTTCGACGCAAGCAAATTCCCAAAAAACTTGATATTTGGTTTTTGGAAAACAGGGAAGGAGTGATCAGATTGAGCTGAAATTTCGAGGATAAGCTCCCAGGCCCCAGGAAAGCTTATCCTCTAAATTTCAGCCCGATCAGACAACGTTAAAGGGGGGTTGTGGTGGGAAAAATTAACATGGGCTAATATAGGAAAACGAGGTTTTTCGTAAATGTAAATTCGGGGGATAATTTTTTCGGTCTGAAAATATCAAAAGGCCCTAACAGGTCGAATTCTGCTTCGAATGAGTCCTCATTCAACCGGATCCGTTGCCAACTGTGGCCTGTAGGCGTGGCTAAGAAAAAAAAAAGATATGATGAATTTTAAGTGGCTATATTTGGTTTTTTGAAAACAGGGAAGGAGTGATTGGATTGATCTGAAATTTCGAGTATAAGCTCCCGGGCCCTAGGAAAACTTAACCTCTAAATTTCAGCCCAATCGGACAACGTTAAAGGGGGGCTGTGGTGGGAGGGTCCAAACTTTCGGCCCAGTTTGCCCCATGAAGATAAAGTCGGAGGAGGATGAAATTTTGCAAGTTTCTTAGTTTGAGCTTGGGCTACAAAATGCGATTACCGCCGTCTCTCTGCGACCTCTAGGACCTGAAATCGCTTAACATTGTGGTGGGTCGCCTCTTTATAGAGGCACAAGTGTGCCTCCTTGATGTGTAAATGGTAAATTAAAACTTTCGGGGATTTTGTGTAGTGGTAGTCCCGCTCTTATGTGTGGAGATATCTGTTTGTTCAGACTCTTCAAGATATTCAAAAATTGATATATGAGCTAATTTCCAAAAGTTTCATTTGCTTAACTCAAATAGTTTGAAGATATTATAAAAGCAAGAGTCATTTTGAACAATGGTACAGATATTGTGCGTACAAGGACCGATTTTTCTTCTGTTTTTTTTTTTTTTTTTTTTTTTAAATAAAACCTGTTGTAAAATTTGTAGACTTTTGTTGACTATAGACGGTGAAGAAATAATTTTTGTTCGTTTTAAGTTTCAACTTCACTATTTACTTCACTCAGAAAAACTTTTTTTTTTAAATTAATCTTTGCTAATTTTTAATTTAAATTTGATATGGAAGCCTCACTAACATGATTTTTTAAATTTTTTTTTCTACGGGGTGGGGGGGGGGGCAGCCCTAATAATATACGGAATAGTTTCTGTTCTTTTCCATTCTTAATGTTGCTCCTAGCTTCCAGTTGATTTTTTATTTTATTTGTGACGGTTTTTCAAATAATGCCTGGAAATGCCCCTCCTTCCCTGTAAAATTTCTCCTGGAAAGCTCCTCCAAAGACATTTCTGCCCATGAAAAACTCTTCCCGTGGAAATTCCTCCCTCCGTGCAAAAATATCACCCTAAAAAACGTCCTTATGTTTCGCAATAGCAAATACTCTATTTGTGAACAATGGGCAAATTGAGCACCTTACATTCCTTTCTTCAGAAACTATGGAAACCGAAAGAATTTTTATTTTTTACATTAAAAAATTTAATTTTTTCCAAAATACTAAAATAAATGTAAAAAAAATTGAAGCCAATTTATTTTTCATCCGGAAATTATCAGAAAAAAGCAAGGTCAAAATTGCTCAAATTTTGGCTGTTAATCGTGATTTTTTTGACATAGTAAGAAAAACAGCATTGGTTAAGAATTACAATAGTCCTTAACAGTACCTTAACAAAGACGGGCTCTCCACACAATCGTAGGCAGCGCAATTGTGCTGCCTCAGTAAAGAACTATGTTGGCATAATGTACTTTTATTTTTTGGTTTGTTTTAGCCTAGGGCCCTTCGTATAGAAGGAGTTGTCGTAGAAACTTCACGGAGCTTATTCGATTGGAAGTTGTGAGGGTTAGTGCCCTTTTTAATAGTCAAAAGTGATAGGAGCGAAACCAGCCCCCCTCCCTCCCCTCCTACGGCCATCATGTACCTAAACACATCAAAGCGAAATTTTAAGAAAGCAATTGTGTTCAGCGTAGTTGAAAGGTCGGGATATTATGTCTTTGAGGATGACAACCCCCTCTACAGCGCTCAGGACATAGGTTGTAAGTTATGCCCTAGGGACATATAAGGTTTTTTTTATATAAAGGGTGGTCGTATAAACTTCGGAGGGATGTCGATGAATTTTTAATCAGAAGTCATAGTGCCCTTTTTAAGAGTCTAAGTGATCATAGGGCAGCTATACCCCCCCCCCCCCATGCACGTCGTATTTTCCCAAAATGCATCCAATAGAAATTTTGAGATAACCGTTTTAATCAAAATAGTCTAAAGATAATATAAAAAGGTTTTTGGGGTTGAAACACACCCCAAAGCCCGAGGGCAAAGGCTTCAAGTTAAGCCCCAGGTGTAGTTAAGGTTTATATGGAACGTATGGCTGTATAAACTATAGAGGAGGCTCATTTAGTTGAAAACTGAAAAGTCTAGTTCCCTTTTAAGAGTCAACAGTGATGGAGGATAACTAGCCCCCCTCCCCCGACTACCCCTCTTTTCACCAAACGCTTCTGATTGAAATTATGTGATAGTTGTTTTGATTGACATAGTCACAGAACACATAACAATGCCTTCAGTGTTGAGACAGCCCCCCAGAGCACTAGGGCAAGGCTTGTAAGTTTAGCCCTGGGGCATATAAGGTTTCTATGGAATGGGTGGTAGCATAAACTTCAGATGGGGTTATTTGATTTGAAATTTGAAGCTATAGTTTCCTTTTTAAGACTCAAAAGTGATTTAAGAGCATCCAGCCCCCCTCCCAAGGCCCATCATTTCCCTAAACATATCCAATCAAAATTTTGAGATATAAATTTTGTTCAGCGTAGTTTTGTTTAGCGTGGTCCAGGAATTATATCCTTGAGGAATAGACCCCTCCAAGCCCCCAGGGCAATGGTTGCAAGTTATGCCCTGGGGCATTTAAGGCTCATATGGAACGGATTGTTGTATAAACTATAGAGGAAGCTCATTTGATGGAAATTTTGTTCAACCAAGTTAAAAGATCCAGAAATTGTACCTATGAGGATTACAACCCCCCTCCCAAAACCTTCAGGGCAAGGGTTATAAGTTATGCCCTGGGGGCATAGAAGGTTTTTATGGAAAGGGTGGTCGTATATACTTCGGAAAGGGCTCATTTGATTCGTAATCAGAAATTCTAGTTCCCTTTTTAAGAGCTAAATCTGATTTGAGAGCACTCAGCCCTCCCCCCACGCCTGTCATTTCCCAAAACAAAGAACCAAATAAAGTTTTGAGGCATCGATATTTTTCATAATTGTTGAAAGGTTCAGTAATTATGCGTTTAGGGGTGTCACGCCCCTCTAGGCCTCAGGGCAAGGGCTGTAAGTTAGGCAATTTGCTCACTGTTTAGATATAGTTTATGTTATTCAGAAAAGGTACACATGTTTAACTTCTACTTTCCAAAAATATGAAGGGCATTAAGGCAAGGCTTTCAAGAAATGTTGTGGGTAGTGTTAAAAATAAATCAAAACATGCTATGTGTATGTGGGTTGTCAAAAGGACTTAACTCAGGAATGACTGAGTATAATAATTTGTAACTTTCATGGAATGATCAGGGAGATGATCAATTGACCAAAACGAAAATATTTGCAAGCTACTACTACTACAACTGCCACTGCTTCTACCGCTACCACAGTTGCTACTACTACCACTGCTATCACTAAAACTACTACTTCTGTAGCGAGTACTACTAAGGCTGAGGGCATTGAAATACTATAGTATAGTACTATAGTACTACTAGGGCTGAGGGTATTGAAATACTATTGAAATACTATAATACAGATTTTCAAGAGGACGTATCAGCAATGCTTTAGGAACGGTGGATGGTATTTAGATAAAATTTTCATTGTATATTGAGCGAGATGTGGAAAAAAAACCAAAGGTGTTATGTGCATACTCTTATTGCTGCTACTAAGGTTACTACCCAAAAAGGGGCTCAGTTTTTCCCCCTGAAAAAGACTATGTCAAAATAAAACGAACAGAAATTAATCAAAAAAACTTTTTGCACAAAATAAGTTTTTCAAAAAAAAATAAAGAACTTCATTAGACCAAAAATGAACAAAAATTGAATCAAATAATCTACCAAGCATACAACTACCACAAATCAATATCAATAAATAAATGAAACCCTAAACAAGCAGAAATTAAAATAAGTCAAACTCAAAGCGAGCAGAAATTAGTCTGAGTAGGGTTTTAAACCCTATGCTTTCTAAAAGCCAGAATATAATCTGTACTTTACGGAAAAAAATTCAAATGAATTTACTCAAAAAATGTGTATTGTCAATTTAATATACGTATGCTAATATTTATTCCTTAAAATCTTTATTACTTTTGATTTCTTAAAGTTATAAAAGTGAAAACATTTAAAAGATTTTTTTCAGTAAAGTATAAAAATATATTCTGGCTTTTAGAAAGCATAGGGTTTAGAACCCTACTCAGATTAATTTCTCCTCGTTTTGACTTTGACTTATTTTAATTTATGTTTGACTTGGGTTTCATTTATTTATTGATACTGATTTGTGGTAGTTGTATGCTTGGTAGATTATTTGATTCCATTTTTGTTCATTTTTGGTTTAATGGAGTTCTTTACTTTTCTTTTGAAAAACTTATTTTATGCAAAAAGTTTTTTGATTATTTCTGTTCGTTTTATAGGGACATAGTTTTTTTCAGGGGGAAAGACTGAGCCTCTTCTGAAGTAAAACAACCACCCATTCCATAAAAAATTGAAAGGGCAATAGCTGTTTCAATTTCCAAATCGAATGAACCCTTTTTGAGATTTTTCCGACAACACTTTCTATATAAAAAACTATATGCCCCCAGGGCATAGCTTACAACCATATCCCTGAGGGCTGTGGGGGGTTTTCATCCTCAAAGACCTAATTTCCAGAACTTCCAACTACGTTCAACAAAATGGCTATCTCAAAATTTTGATTGGATGTGTTTGGGGAAATGGTGGGCGTGAGAGGTGGGTTAGTTACCCTCCAATCACTTTCGACTATTAAAAAGGGCACTAGCCCTCTCAATTTCCAATTGAATTAGCCCCTTTTGAAGTTTCTACAATAACACTATCCATACAAACCTTATATGCCCCCCAGGGAATAACTTACAACCTTTGTACTGGGGGCTCAGGGGGGTTGGTCATCCTCAAATACATGTTTTTAAGAACTTTCAACAATGTTGAACAAAATGGCTATCTCAAATTTTAATTGGATGTGTTTGGGGAAATGGTGGACGTGAGAGGGGGGTTAGTTGCCCTCTAATCATTTTCAACTATTAAAAAAGGCACTAGCCATTTCAATTTCCAATCAAATGAGCCCTTTTTGAAGTTCCTATGACAACGCTTTCTATAAAATCTTATTTGCCCCTAGGGCATAAGCTGCAACCCTTGCCCTGAGGGCTGTAGGGGGAGTGTCCTGCTCAAAGACCTAATTTCCAGAACTTTCAACCGCATTGAACAAAATGGCTATCTCAAATTTTGATTGAATGTGTTTGGGGAAATGATATGCTTGGAAGGGGTGTTAGTTGCCTTCCAATCACTTTCGACTATTAAAAAGGGCACAAACAAGCGGTAACTTTGCTTGTTCATAAACAAGCCCAACCAAACGGATCTAACAGCCGCTTTAAGTGCATCTAATCGCTGAGTTGCACCATAGGCAGCGCGATAGCGCTGCCGATGTAAAGAACAATGTGGGCACGATGTATTATTTATTTTTTTTTTTCTTCTCCATACCCGGGCACTTCGTATCGAAGGAGTTGTTGTAGAAACTTCGAAAGGGCTCATTCGATTGCAAATTGGAGTGACTAGTGCCCTTTTTAATAGTCGAAAGTGATTGGAGGGCAACTAGCCCCCCCCCACACCCATCATTCCCTCAAACACATCTAATTAGAATTTTGAGACAGCCATTTTGTTCAGCGTAGTTGATTTTCGGATAGAAAATATGTTTTTGAGGAGGACACTCCCCTACAACCCTCAGGGCAAGGGTTTTAAGTTACACCCTGAGGGGATATAAGGTTTTTATAGAAGGTGTTGTCGTAAAAACTTCAAAAAGGCTCATTCGATTGGAAATTCAAAGGGCTAGTGCCCTTTTTAATAGTCGAAAGTGATTGGAGGGCAACTGCCTCCCCCCAAGCCCATCATTCCCCCAAACACATCCAATCAAAATTTTGAGATAGCCATTTTGTTCGGCGTAGTTGATTTTCGGATAGAAAATATGTTTTTGAGGAGGACACTCCCCTACAACCCTCAGGGCATGGGTTTTAAGTTATGCCCTGGGGGCATATAAGGTTTTTATAGAAGGCGTTGTCGTGGAAACTTCAAAAAAGACTCATTCGATTGGAAAATCAAAGGGCTAGTGCCATTTTAATAGTCGAAAGTGATTGGAGGGCAACTAGCCCCCCCCAAGCCTATCATTCCCCAAGCACATCCAATCAAAATTTTGAGATAGCCATTTTGTTCAGCGTAGTTGATTTCCAGATAGAAAATATGTTTTTGAGGAGGACACTCCCCCAAAACCCTCAGGGCAAGGGTTTTAAGTTATGCCCTGGGGGCATATAAGGTTTTTATAGAAGGTGTTGTCGTAGAAACTTCAAAAAAGGTTCATTCGATTGGAAACTCAAAGGGCTAGTGCCCCTTTTCATAGTCGAAACTGATTGGAGGGCAACTACCCCCCCCCCCCCCACGCCCATCATTCCCCCAAATACATCCAATCATAATTTTGAGACAACCATTTTGTTCAGCGTAGTTGATTTCTTGCCAGAAAATATGTTTTTGAGGAGGACACTCCCCCACAACCCTCAGGGCAAGGCTTATAAGTTATACCCTGGGGGATACAAGGTTCTTATTGAAATCTTTGTCAAAAAAACTTGAAAAAGGGCTCATTCGATTTGAAATTCAAAGGGCTAGTCCCCTATTTGATAGTCGAAAGTGATTAGTGATATTTTTTTGTTGTTGTTGTTGTTTAGACCAGGGCGCTTCGTATCGAAGGAGTTGTCGTGGGAACTTCGAAAAGGGCTCGTTCGATTGAAAATAGAGAGGGCTGATGCCCTTTTTAATAGTCGAAAATGATTGGAGGGCAACTAATTCCCCTTCCACTCCCACCCTCCAACGCCCACCCTCCCATTTGCCCATTATGTTCAAAAACTAAATTTTGCCTTAAGATTAAATTAAAATGCACTGTGATAATGCTAATTCCCAATAAGGCATCTCAGCAGTATCCAAAGAACGACTGAGGGTATTGTGTTCAAGCTTTCGGGGCTACTTCTGCTCTTAAAATTTAACCAAATCAAAATAGCGTAAGTGTATCCAAGCCATCAAAGAAAGTAATCAGATTTTTTTTGCGAACGGTATCAAGTTTTTCATTTCAGGTCAACTAGAGGAGGTATGAAACTAAATCAAACAGTACTATTTGTGTCCAGATTTTTAAAAGGGTGTATTTTGTTAAAAATTGCTGAAATTTTTTTTCCAGCATACAAATAGCAGGGCAAGCTATAAAGTCTTAAAAAACGAAAAGATTTAAAGTATTATTTTCTTTTTCCCTGAAAAGACTATGTCAATATAAAACGAAAAAAAATTAATTAAAAAACCTTTCTCCATAAAATATGTTTTTCAAAGAAAAGTAAAGAATTCCATTAAACAAAAAGTGGGCAAAAATAAAATCAAATAATCTACCAAGAGCGAAACTACCACAAATCAGCATCGATAAATAAATGAAACCCAAAACGAACAGAAATTACTGTAAATAAGCGAGTCAAACTCAAAACGAGCAGAAATTAACACAAGTTGGGCACAAAACACCTATGTCTTCCCAAGGCCAGAACAAAATTTGCACTTTACTGAAAAAATTCAAATGAATGCGAATTGTCAGTTTAATATTCATATGCTGATATTTAGTAATCAAAATGTTAATTTTATTTGATTTGATAAAATTATGAAAGTAAAAACATTCATGTTTTTGATTTTTTTTATTTTATTTTTGTTGATTTAATGTTTAATAGAGTTCTTTACTTTTCTTTGAAAATATTATTTTTTGGACAATTTTTTTTTTAACTAATATCAATCAAGAGCTTGCTACAACTGTCATGTTTAATAAGGGCATTGAACAAATAAAGGCTAGCGGTTTTATTGAAAAATTAAGTAATAAAAGTGACTACTTATGAATCACAGGAAAATAATAATTCTATTGATGTGTCAACAGTCAACTACAGAGGTAGGTATAACAGAATAGGATAGCTTAAATGGTCTTTCTAAAAAGATACTCACGTAAAAGCTCCCAGGCATTCCTAATTTTAAAACACATATATGGTAGAAAAAGTTTCCACCTAACCAATTTAGGGAATTAGATTTCAATTTTAGCGTCTTTGGTACTTGAACATACAGTCAAATAAAATATAAGATTTGACTAAAATTGAACTATAAAATTAGAGCTCTTTACTAGATTTGGTGATGTAAATCTTGAATATTTACCTATAAGACCATCGATGACTGGATCACTTATTTTCTTGCCGGGTATTTCTCCATCATCTGTAACTAGGACCCTCAAAAGCTTATGATTTTCATTGTTCTCTGCCGCTTCCTCTGTAGCTTCTTCTTTGTCTGAAATATGCATTAAAAGTTTGTTTAGAACCCATTCGTGGTTAAGTATTCAGAAAGCCCCACACCCCTCCACTTAATGAAAAAAAAGTAAATATTTTCACAGTAATTCATTTATTGAAGGAAAATAGCAAAACAGGTTTTTTTTTTATTAAATGAATTTATACAATGGTACTTTTTTCTTTTTTAGCGAAAGCATATACGCCTGAAACACTTCTAAGCCCATTGAGGCTGAAAACATAGCATCATTTAACATAGCACTTAACATATCATCTAAGTAAGCAGGTCTTCGCACTTTCAACTTTATTGAAAGTGCAGCACAATATGCGTAACATAGCACATAACAAAGCATCTAGGTAAGCAGGTCTTTGCAGTTTCAACTTTACTGAAAGTGCAACACATTATGTGTAACATAGCACACAACATAGCATCTAGGTAAGCAGGTCTTCGCAGTTTCAACTTTATTAAAGGTGCAGCACGATATGTGTAACATAGCACATAATGTACCGTGAGTAAAATGTGATATATTTAAAATACAAAAAATAAAATTCCTTTTTCTAAAGATAATTCCGACAGAAATTAAACGTCCCCTAATTGAGTTCAAATACCGTTTCCAAGAGTCCAAATTCTTAATCAGCAAAAAGAGAAATTGCATTTTAGCTTCAGTCAAACAATGACGCTAGACGGTTTCGAATTTCGCTAAGATCTTTGGTAATAAGAAAAATGATAGATACGATGTTTCGCAGGAAGTCTAAGTTATAAGAGTGTGTGGACGTTGGAATCATCAGATATATTTAAAACAAATTATTGGACGAGGAGTTTGGCCCGCCTCAGGACTTGGGCCTATTGTGAGTCAGCTCTTAGAGCGCAGGACAAAAAACTATGTTTGATAGTGTGGTAAAAGTGCTTTTTGGAAGATTATTAAGTTCAGAATTATTTCGGCGTTCAGGCATTGCAGTTCAATCATTATTATTATCTCTGCTCCTATTTGTCGTCAATTGAAGTGAGCATTGTTGTACACCTAAAATGTAAGTCACAATAAATCTATTGCCTTTCTATTTGTGTTTATTTTATTTTATATGTCTGTATCTAGTCGCATGACAGATAATTATTTCGAATTCTTCCAAGGTAGCGCTCCCAGGGATCTGATTTCTACATACTATAACGGGTAATTGATTTCGAGATAACCCAAGGAAAGGAGGTTACATTTATACAATTACACATTTTATTTTCTCGCTTTCCGCGAGTGGTGCGATCGGTACACCGCTTTTAATCATAATATTACAATAATAAAGCATCTAGGAAAGCAGGTCTTCGCAGTTTCAACTTCATTGAAAATGCAGCACAATATGTGTAACATAGCACATAACAAAGCATCTAGGTAAGCAGGTCTTCGCAGTTTAAACTATATTGAAAGTGCAATCCAATATGTGTAACATAGTACACAACACAGCAACTAGGTAGGCAGTTATTCGCAGTTTCAACTTTATTGGAAGTGCATCATAACATGTGTAATATAGCCCATAACATAGCATCTAGGTAAGCAGGTCTTCGCATTTTCAACTTTAACCTCATGCAGGAGACGTATGGTCTGTTAGGTAAGGTCATTCGTTTTATATAACCTTGAAAATATAGAATAGAATTGAATTTATTCTATTCTATTATGTGATCATTCAATGGGAAAAAGGTTATTCGTAAAAATAGCAAAATATCGGGGAGTGGAAGGAGTGACTAAATATTTTTCCCCTTTTGCATACGTTTCTAAGCTAGAATATTGGAGAATAATAGGCATTTGCCAATTAAAAGCCTAATTAAGACTTGAATTTCTGGTTTTATTGCAAGAAGCACTTCAGATAAATCTGCAGGGAGCTGTGGCAAGTTTCGAATTATGGCGCACATATTCGGAGCCTATAAAATTAAATGGCTGACGGCATGTGTAAAACTTGGGTAAATTTTGAGCTTTTCCCATTACTTAACAATGTAGAAGATGAACACACCACTTAATTTGTCTTTTTTGTGCTCTTTTCATATATACTAATCTCTTCCTTATACAATTTTAATTTGAGCCAATTGAGGCACCCTTAAAGTGACACCTTATTCGTTATTAGAAAATAGTTACCAGAAATTCTGATAACTGTCCTAAAACATTCATGAATACTTACTTGTTTCATTTCTTAGACTGTATCATTTCATTTTACCCACCACACCCCACCCCCTTAACGGATAAATGTACAGTCCACTCTATTTATTTTCATCTCTAGTATTTTACCGCGAACACCAAACAACCGGCGGGAAGAAAAAAATTGTGCTATCCTAAAAACAGTGCGAATGTTTATAGTGGACTGTGTTTACATCAATCAAGGGCTGGGAGCTAGAAGAAAGCAGTAAACGAAAACACAAACATGTCATATAGAGGTATGCCACCCTCTATATGACTTTCTTTAGAGCTGTCACCCCCCTAAACCATCCAATAGCCAAAGCATCATTTGTGCTTTACTGAAGTAGTAAGCATGTACGCAATATCACGACTACAAGCCCAGGGGCATAGATATGTGTGCAGTTTCATGGATACATGGCTTACCACGGACATTCACCTATTACCACGACCGTTATATGCCTTAGAAGACAGGTTCCTGAGCCAACATCCATTTTCTGAGCCAATCATTGAGAGTAGGTACAGAGGGTACTCCATATACGGTAACTTGATTAGTAATTGGATTCAAAAATAAGGAGTGATTTTAATTGTAGTTCATATTAGTAAGAGAATTGAATTCAGAGAGAATAATTTATTATTATTTGAGACGATATTAGCAAAGAAAATGAGTGGTACGTTTACACTATTGGAGCTTCATGGTCGAGCAGATAGCAGCAATGATACAAGGGCGAGAGTAACAAACGTGGCAGTTGAAATAACACGAGGATGTAGACTAAGCCATGAATGGGATGATATGTATGCAAGATATGTGATATCTTTGAGTAAATTTAAATTGGAGGAGCAATTATGCTTTGCAGCGAAACTGAATATTGTGCATATAAATAGACTTCAAGCTGCATTTGATGCACTAGTGAAATATATTGAGGAAAACAAATTAAATCAGTGATTATTATGGTTGTAATTATATCCAATAAAATTGCTTCCAAATCGAAGATATTTTTCTTTCTATAGTAGGTTAGCGTATATTTTTTAGGGTCGAAAAAAAATCCGGGTTAGTCTGAAGTTGGTTTTGAGAGTGTTAGGACTCTAAAAAATGGATAGATTTGAGAAAGAGAAAATCACAGAGAATCTTGTCTTTATGTAAAAACGTTTGACTCTAGATGAGGATTTTCTGGAGTTTTCAGTTCGAAGGAAGATATTTTCTCTGGGAATGCTTTTCGATGTAACAAAAACTGATTCTCCGTCATTAGACTATTGCATGAAGCTTTTACGTCGTGGTCAAAAGGCATTTACACAATTTATTGACATATTAATCCCGACAAGACAAAATGATATTATGGATATGCTTTTATACACACACTAGCTTAGGAATTTAAGACTTTTTTCGCGAGAAAGATGTTGTTCAAGGACGATTTACTCCTCTCTATCTCTCTATCCCACTCAATTTGTTGATCATAGATCAGTTTGATTTTGGCGGTGAGAGTGTCAACACATGAAAAAATCTTCCATACATGTCCACTGTGCATGTATACACTGTTCTTTTCATTTCTGAATTTTCTCAAAAAGAAGTTACAGATCAATTCTAATTTTTTCCAATTAAAATAAAAATGTTCCACTTCAGTTCTGATTTTTGACAAAGAAGTGAAAAAAAATTTAAAGTTCTTTTCTAAATTTCTCGTAAAAGATAGAAAAAAGTTATACTTTGATTGAGAATATTCACCATGAAGATAGGGAGTTCCACTTTAATTCTAAGATTTCTAAAAGAAAAGAAAAAAGTTACTATTCAATTCTAATTTTTTCCAAAGAAAATAAAAAAGGTTCCACTTCAGTTCTTAATTTTCTTAAAGATATAAAAAATCTAAAGCTCTGTTCTAATTTTTTCCATAGAAGATAGAAAAAAGTTATACTTTGATTGTGAATACTCTCATTGAAGATAAAAAGGTCGACTTTAATTCTAAGTTTCTCAACGAAGTGAAGAGATGTTCAACTTCTCTTCTGAATTTTCTCAATGAAAAGAAATAAGTTACACATCAATTCTATTTTTTCATAAGAAAATAAAAAGATTCCACTTCAGTTCTGAATTTTCTCAAAGAGGTGAAAAAAAATTTAAAGTTCTGTTCTAAATTTCTTATTAAAGATAGAAAAAGATATACTATGATTGTGAATATTCACCATGAAGATAAAGAGTTCCACTTTAATTCTGAGTTTTCTCAAAGAAGTGCAAAAATCTTCAAGTTCTCTTCTGAAGATAAGAAGTTCCGCTTTAATTCTGAGTTTTCTCAATAAAGTGAAGAAAAGTTCAAGTTCTCTTCTGAATTTTTTCAAAGAAAAAAATAAGTTACAGATAAATTCGAATTTTTCTAGAGAAAATAAAATGTTTCCACTTCAGTTCTGATTTTTCTCAAAGAGGTGAAAAAATTTAAAACTCGGTTTTAAATTTATCGTAAAAGATATAAAAAAGTTATACTATGATTGTGAATATTCACCATGAAGATAAAGAGTTCCACTTTAATTCTGAGTTTTCTCAAAGAAGTGCAAAAATCTTCAAGTTCTCTTCTGAATTTTCTTAAATAAGAGAAAAAAGTTAGCTCAATTCCGAATTTTACCAAAGAAGAGAAAAAAGTTCCACTTCCGTTCTGAATTTTCTCAGAGATGAAAAAAAAAATTCTGTTCTAAATTTCTCCGTAGAAGATAGAAAAGAAGTTACAGTTGAATTCTATATATTCTCCATGAAGATAGAAAAAGTTCCACTTTAATTCTGAGTTTTCTCAGAGAGGTGAAGAAAATTTCAAGTTCTCTTCTGAATTTTCTCAAAGAAAAAAAAAGCTACAGATCAATTCTAGTTTTTATAGAGAAAATAAAAAGGTTCCACTTCAGTTTTGATTTTTCTGAAAGAGGTGAAAAAAATTTAAAGTTCTGTTCTTAATTTTTCGTAAAAGATATAAAAAAGTTATACTATGATTGTGAATATTCACCATGAAAATAAAGAGTTCCACTTTAATTCTGAGTTTTCTCAAAGATGTGCCAAAATTTTCAAGTTCTCTTCTGAATTTTCTTAAATAAGAGAAAAAAGTTAGCTTAATTCCGAATTTTAGCAAAGAAGAGAAAAATTCATACTTCAGTTCTGAATTATCTCAGATATGAAAAAAATTTTAATTTCTGTTCGAAATTTCTCCGTAGAAGATAGAAAAGAAGTTACAATTGAATTCTGTATATACTCCATAAAGATAGAAAAAGTTCCACATTAATTCTGAGTTTTCTCAGAGAGGTGAAGAAAAGTACAAGTTCACTCTTCTGGAGATAAATAGTTCCACTTTTAATTCTGGGTTTTCTCGAAGAAGTGAAGAAAAGTTCAAGTTTTCTTCTGAATTTTCTCAAATAACAAAAATTACGCTTCAATTCTAAGTTTTTCCATAGAAGTTAGAAAAAAAGTTATACTTCGATTCTGAGTTTTTCCTCCAAGAAGAGAAGAAGTTCTGCTTTAATTCTATATTTTCTCAAAGAAGTGAAGAAAAGTTCAAGTTCTCTTCTGAATGTTTTTCCAGAGAAGAGAAAAAGGTTCCACTTTAATTCTAAGTTTTCACAACGAAGTGAAGAAAAGTTCAAGTTCTCTTCTGAATTTTCTCAAAGAAAAGAAAAAAGTTATAGTCCAATTCTAATTTTTTCAAAATAAAAAATCGTTGACTTTTTAATAAAAATTCTAAGCGTTTGACATGCTAGCGTATCCTAAAATAAAAGAAATATAAAAAAGTAATGCATAAAATATGTTCATTGAAATAACAACATGTAGAATATTAACATAAAAACATGTGATACACATTATTATACATTATTAATACTATTGAGCAACTTTGGACATTTTGAATCTGTTCCATAAAATAAATCATCATGTTCTCTCTTGATACTAGAGTTACTCGCTTCTCTTAGTTCATAACCACTAGAATAATCATTATTCTATTTTGAGTCATATACAATTTTTACTGGGATGTCACATACAGGTTCAATACACGTTTCATCCTTGGTATTATTTGATTCATTGACCATATGATCATTGGTAGTAGTAATGTTCACTTGCGCTTTATTCTCTATTAATTTATCTTTATATTCATTAGTGATATTGTCTACCAATACCTTTTTTATTTTGACACCAATTTCATTTTCTATTATCACATTATTTTTATAGAGGTAACATCTCTGGCACGTAGACAAGATATGATTTATGATGTTGGTGCAGGAGTATGCATGTCTTCTATTTCCCTTTGCTTTCATTCGAATGCTAACACCGGAAAGATGACGATAAGATCTATCAACGGCTAACATCTTTATATTCATTAGTGATATTGTCTACCAATATCTTTTTTATATTGACAGAAATTTCATTGTCTATTATCACGTTATTTTTATAGAGGTAACATCTCTGGCACGTAGACAAGATATGATTTATGATGTTGGTGCAGGAGTATGCATGTCTTCTATCTCCCTTTACTTTCATTCGAATGCTAAAACCGGAAAGATGACGATAAGATCTATCAACGGCTAACATGTTACCAGAACCAATAGCTAGAAGTTGTCCCTCTTCATCAACTATTATTTTTATGTTGGCGTTCTCTTTGAGTAATAACTTCTCTGGAAATGATACTTTCTTATATCCACCATTTGCATTAGTGAAATTCTTGAGTACTCCAAAGGAATTTAACTCCTCACTTTCAAGACAACGTAGGCATACATTCCCAATAAGAAATTCTTGAGTACTCCAAAGGAATTTAACTCCTCACTTTCATGACAACGTAGGCATACATTCCCAATAAGATCTCCGCTACTACTTGTTTCATTGTTCAAATATATCTCTTTATCAGCATTCAAGGCAACGATGACTTTATCGTGTGTACACACTTTCCTCGAATAATTCATTTTAACTTCTTTTCTTTAATATGATGCCGGTGTTTATCCCTCCAATGTTTTAAAATTACTGATTTAATACATGCAATAAACTAGGTAGTCTCGATAAACTACCATGGAGTACCACTGGGAAAGCCGCTTCCGATGTAAGCGCAAGCATAGAGTACGTTTGGTACAGCCACAAGCATACATAGTGAGAGAGACATGCAAAGTCGACATAGCTTAACTTCATTTTTAAGGTTAATTTAGACTAGGTTACGTGCGCGCACGTAACCTAGTCTAAATTAACCTTAAAAATGTATTCTTCTTTTTTCATTGGATCCTCGACCAGAGTAAAATAAACTTTGATTCTCACAAAAAATTTGGTCTAAGCAATAAGATCGATCTTTAGAATTTCTTAAAATTTTGTTTTCTTCAAAAAATCTAAGGTCTTCTCAGATTGATTTAAAAATTCGATTTAGTATAATCTATTTAATCTATATATATATATATATATATATATATATATATATATATATATATATATATATATATATATATATATATATATATATATATATATATATATATATATATATTATATATATATATATATATATATATATATATATATATATATATATATATATATATATATATATATATATATATATATATATATATATATATATATATATATATATATATATATATATATATATATATATGTATATATATATACAATATAATCTACAATAAGATACTAAAAAACGGTCATCTAATAAACACTTACTTAGAGATTCTTGTAAAGCCTGGATAAATGACTCCACATCTGACTCTTCATCTGCTTCCTTTTCTTCATTAATTATTGGGATATTAGAAACAGCATTGGGGACATTCAGGGAACCAGTGGGACCGTTGAGCGTATCTTGTGCTTGAGAAGCTAAAAAGATACATAATAATGTGTCAATGAACTTTACAAAGAATCATAGCTCTAGAGATAATCCTTTTAGTTGTAAAAAGGAAAGCGAAAGGGGTTTTAGTTTTTATTGTTATTTTTTCTACAAACCACTTTGAATGGAAGGAATAGTCGTTGAAATTTTGGTGAAAGCTCATTCAAATGGAAATTAAAATTTCTAGTGGAAATTAAAAATTTACCCGATTCCTTTCCAGAAATATTGCATCTGTGCCATTTTGACAACCTGGAAGCACTTAGACTCTTTTGGTTCAGTTCAGTATTAGTAGTAGTATTAGTAATAGCAGTAGTAGTAGTAGTAGTAGTAGTAGTAGCAGTTGTAGTAGTAGTAATAGTAGTAGTATTAGTAGTAGTAGTAATGGTAGTATTAATAGTAATAGAAGCAGTAGTAGTTTCAGTTGCAGTGACAGTAGTAGTAGCAATAGTAATAATAGTAGTAGTAGTAGTATATAACCAAAACAACAGGTACAACCAACGGATATCATTATACCACAAGAAAAATGAAAATTAGTGAAAGATGAACAATTTAGATTACTCGGGATAAACCCAGGTAAATTTGCTGAACTTCAGTCGAATAAAATTGACTTTAATGCAATAAAGCAAGCACGGTCGGAGTATAGGGCTTCGCAGGCTAGGCAATTTTTCCAAACAGGAAAATTACTTTTAAAAATATTGGAAAATAAACATAACCTAAGAAAGTTATAGCTACTAGTCCTACGCGAGGTCAAACAAGCAGTACGGTTGGCACATACAAGTTCAATGGGGGGCCACCTGGGGCCTTGCAGGACTAAAGATAGGATTGTACATTATTTCTGGTGGAAAGGATTAAAAAGGGAGATAGACAATTTCTGCAAAACATGCAAAAACTTCCAATTATTAGCGTGTAACACACCTAAAGAAAAGGTACCGATGAAAATATAGCCTATAGCTGGCAAACCCTTTTAGAGAATATCTCTGGATATAATGGGACGAGCAGATAGATTCATGCTAGTTATTAACGTTCTGGCTACAAAATACCCAGAAGCTATTCCAATGCGCACGGTAAAAATCACCGAAAATAGTTGAGGAATCAGCGAAATATATCTCCCGACACAATGCCCTTGAGGCAATGCTAACACATAATGGTACATATTTTGTCTCAACATATGTACTATAACAAGTATTGTCTACTCCATTCCACCCTCATACAAATGGAGCAACGAAAAAATTCAATGGGACTTTAATTAGTATGTTGTGGTGATTCTTAAAAGATGGGGTGAACAATTGGGACAAATTTCTCCAATATGTTATTTTTGCTTAAAGGAAAACGCCACATCTAGCCACATGGTTGCTCCTGTTTGTACTTCTTTACAAGATTAATTTAAAAAAAAGTGCTCTTGAAAACAAGTTTTTCAAAGAAAAGTAAAGAGCTTCATTAAACAAAACAGAGGAGAAATGAAGTCAAATAATCTTCCAAGCATAACACTACGACAAATCACCATCAATAAATAAACTAAACCCAAAATGAACAGATATTACAATAAATAACCGATTCAAACTCAGTGCAAATTATGTTCTGGTCTTGAGAAGGCGTCGAAGTTGCTAGCCCTACTCATGTTAATATTTGCTCGTTTTGAGTTTGACTCAGTGTGTCTTATTTTTGAATGGATGTGTTCGGAAAATGAATGGGCTTGGGAAAAGGTCTGCTTGCCCTCCAGTCTCTTTTTACTTTTTTAAGGGGCAATAATTTTGAATTGAATTAGATCCTTTAAAAGTTTTAGTGATATTTTTAGCTATTATAGAGCAGCACTTCCCATGATACTGATGATATGCCCTTTTGGAAACCTGCATGCATACAGTTTTTTTGTTTAATTGAAACTGCCCATAGGAGTTCCCTAAAAGTTTTTCCTTAATACCCTTAGCGTCAAGAGTTACAGTGGCTGTAGTGGTAGTAGTAATAGTATACATATGTTGTCTTCTGGCTAGTTTAAAATCCGCCTCAACTTACCCTCAAAAGCCCAACTTAATAATGTAAGCCGTTCTTGAGATATTTATTTGTCACCTATTTGAAAATTCAAATGATCAGAGTTTGTTTTGATTTAGTTCAACATCTGCCTACATCAAACAGTTCGTGGTAACGAACTGTAAGGAGCGACCCGGCTTAATAGTAACCGAAACTCTAAAAAACGGGATTTTGATACCAATAGATATATCATAAGCAGCAGATTTTTATGCTGATTTCACATATATAAGTTTCATCAAGTTTAGTTTTACCCATCAAAAGTTACGCGCCTGAGGAAAATTTGTCTTATTTTTGAAAAAAGAGAGAAACACCCCTAAAAGTCATAGGACTCTAATGAAAATCACGCCATCGGATTCAGCGTATCAGAGAATTTTACTGTAGACGTTTCAAACTCCTATCTGCAAAAATGTGGAATTTTGCATTTTTTGTCAGAAGAAAGATCATGGATGCGTGTTTATTTGTTTGTTTTTTTCCCATGGGTCATCTTATTGATCCAGTAGTCCTAGAATATCGTACGAGGAATCATTTGAATGGAAATTAAAAGTTCTAGTGCCCTTTTTAAGTGACAAAAAAATTGGAGGGCAACTTGGCCCCTTCCCCCGCTCATTTTTTCCCGAAGTCACCCAACTAAAATTTCGAGATAGCCATTTTGTTCAGCATAGTCGGAAATCTAATAAATCTGTCTTTGAGGATGCCTTAATCCCCCACAGTTCCTGGGGGAAGGGCTGCAAGTTATGAACTTTGCCCCTTGTTTACATATAGTATTGGTTATTGGGAAGCATACAGACTTTTCCAGGAAGGGTTTTTTCTGGTTTGGGGGGGGGCTGGAGGAGGGGGGTAACATGGGAGAATCTTTCCGTGAAAGATGTTCCCTTGGAGTAAGAGACATTTCTATGAAGGGAGCCCCGGATTTCCCAGCATTATTTAAAAAAGATCAGAAATTAAATTAAAAAAAACATGTTTTTTCAACTAAAAGTAAGAAGCAACATTAAAACTTAAAACGAACAGAAATTATTACGTATATGAGGGGGTTCGCCCCCAAGTCAATACCTCGCTCTTTACGCTACAGTTTTTTTTAGTACTTTCAAGAGAGCTATCTATTCTAATTAAACGACCTTTGTGATTCAGGGGTTTTTGATTCACCAAAATTCGAACTTTAGCGTAAAGAGCTTGGTATTGACGAAGGGGAGAACCCCTTCATATACGTAATAAAATATACCTAATAAAGAAATAATGAAAAAAACAAGCGATACGGTTCAATAGTAATCGAAACTTTAAAAAACGGAATTTCGAGTTTCGAGAAAGCCATTTAACCAAATAAAACAAAAATTAATATACAAAATTTGTTTTAATTATTCATGTACGATGAGCCAAATTCAAAACCTGCATTAATTCAAAAACGCTCAAAAATTAAATAAAAAAGACAAGTTTTTTTAACTGAAAGTAAGGAGCGACGTTAAAACTTAAAACAAACAGAAATTATTCCGTATATGAAACGGGCTGTCCCCTCCTCAGCGCCTCGCCCTTTACGCTAAAGTTTTTTATTGTTAAAAAAAATAGAGTTGTAAGAGAGTCAAACTTTAGCGTAAAGAGTGAGGCGTTGAGAAGATGACAGCCCCTTTCAAATACGGAATAATTTCTGTTCGCTTTAAGTTTTAACGTCGCTCCTTACTTTCAGTTAAAAAACTTGTTTTTTTTACTTAATATTTCTTAAAAACTTCACCTTAATACTCTTAGCTAGCGTAGTAGCAAGTTGTAGTAGTAGCAATAACGTAGTAGCAATAGTAGTAGTGTGCGCTTAGTACCTTTGGTTTCTACAACATCCCTTCAACACATGCTGACAGTTTCAAGTTTCAGCTTAATACATTCAACCGTTCCTGAAGTATTTTTATACGTTCTCTTGACAACCTGTGTTGGCATAGTGCATTTCGATTTAGTTCTATACAGTTTCAAAGCATTCCAAACTTTTCGCCTTAATGCCCTTAGTTTTAACAGCTGCAGTAGCAGTTATAGCAGTAGTATTAATAGTAGTAGCCTTAGCTTGTGTGGGACTAGTAGTAATAATAGAAGTAGTAGTAGCAGTATGAGTAAAAGCAGTGGCATTAGGATGCAAATATTTTCTTTTGGTTAGTTCAACATCCCCCAAAACAAGTCCTTTTCTTTTAACTTCACACACCAAACTGTTCCCAAGATATTGTGGTATTACGCACTTTTGACAGCTTGCATAAAAATGCCATGTTTTGATTCACCTCACCTTTTCTCCTCGTAATTCCTTGAAAATGTCACCTGCTTACCAAAAAGCATAGTTGTAATAGCAGTCACACTAGTAGTATTGGTATTGCTAATACTAGTATCATAGGCATTGCAATAGCGCTGCCTAAGTAAAGAGCGATAGTAGAGTGCTAACTTATACTTTGCCAAGGTTATGTTCCTTACCGTGTTATTTGCCTAGGTTATGTTTCTTGGCACCTTTGCAAGGCAGATTACCAGACTGGTTATTGCTATTGATATCAATTGCACAAGGAATATGCATTACAGTTTAACGTGCACGTTGTAAAAAGCGAGCAGTACGAGCGAGGGATTCCCCACTGGTTCCTGGAGTCTAGCTTGTTACACAAGTTTGCTTCAACTCCACGGTTTCAACCAGACTAGTTTCTGAGACAACACCCATAAAGCGAGCAGTAGGAGCGGGGATTCCCCACTGGTTCCTGAAGTCTAGCTTGTTACACAAGTTTGCTTCAACTCCACGTTTTCAACCAGACTGGTTTTTGAGACAACACCCATTTTTTAGGACCAATCAGAGAGAGAGTGGAGGCTACTCCATATACGATAACTTGATCGGTAATTAGATTCAAATAAAAAGGAGTGATTTTCATTCGTCCTTGAGATTTTGTATAAAATGCTCATGCGTTACGATTAAATTTTCATAAGGTTTTAACACATCATGGATAAAACATCTGATATTGTTGACTTTGAAGCTATGAATACATCAATTTATAATGTGAGTTCAGTTTACTAAATTTTCTTAATTTATTTCCAAATAAAATCTTTTTACATAGTCATCCCTCTAGTAAATTCAAATTC